>OZ014522.1:488323243-488405743 GCA_963966055.1 Lathyrus aphaca
AGAATTACATCATTACACCAAAAAAGAGTTAAGCCCACCACCCCTCTCCCACACGCACACGAGATGCAATCAATATAATCATTGTTGGTAAAGCCTTCAACTTTCATTATACTACTAAGATTATTTTTACTATTACACAATTTAGTTTCACAAAAAAAGAAGAAGGAGAATGTAGAGATATCATCTGTTTTAAAGCTCTGAGAGTATTGGGGTTTCCCAACCCCCTGCAATTCTAGGATAAGATCTTCATCTTCCAATGGCTTTCTTCTTAAGAAGGGATGCCAAACTCTTTGTTGTAATATTTTCTAGAGTAGGATTGCCACTGTCCATTTGAAAGGCTTTCCGATTTTTGTTGTTGTAGTTTTCCATTTAGTTGTCTTTATTATTAAGTTTGGTAAAGTTATCTCTATTTTCCTACATAAAGGGTGGCCATATTTTCTAGCATTGCCTTGGGAATAGGATTGTAAAGGCTAATGCTAGATTTTTTGGATGAGTTGTTGTTGATCCTTGTTTTAATATGTTAAATGATTTTCCTTCTTGATTATTTTGTTTTAATTCAGGGACCGAAAGGATTTACTATTGTTATTTTGTGTATAAGGTTGGATAGGTTTTTGTAATGTTCTTCATTGTGGCCTATGATGCCACATTTAAAACAAAACATGTGGAGTTTTTCCTATCTAAAATATATCTAATTAACCCCACTTATTATGCTTCCATTGATTTTGACTATGAATTTGATAATGGATGTTATATCTTTCATCTCATAGGATTCCGCTCCTACAACTTCATCAAGTCTTTCACCAATTTGGAGCCCATTATTTGGGTTCTTCCATTTATGGGAAGGTCCCACCCAAATTTGGACCCAAATAGGATCCCTATTGAAATCCATAGAGTTCAAATGTTAAATACCATCCCATTATTGGAGGATAAAACAAGACTTCCTAAAGATCCAGGGGTTTCCCTTTAGGTTTCTTTTATGATCTTATGGTTTATCCTATAGGATTTTGTAGACATAAGGTTCAAGTTCTTACACCATGAGATTATGAGGGTTACACCAGATATTGGGCAGGGTCGATTAAATGGAAGCTTTATGGATAAATTTTTCTATTATAATCTTTCCCAAGATGCAAAGAAAACCTAATTCTTGTATTTCTTGCAATTATTGTTCTTCAAAGACATATAATTTAGAATTGCACATATATTTTCAATCCATCATCTTCTCAAGTTTCTCTATGTTCCAGAGTTTATGGGTTTCTGATTTTCAACCTGAGGAGAACACTGCTTGTGCTAATTGATTTAGGTTTTGAAACAATTTTTAGGTTTTGATTATTTTTATTGGGGGGTTTAAGGTTGTTAAGATTGAAGGTCCAATTGGAATTCCCCATCTTAATTTAGAGCAAAACTCAAATTACAAGGGCCGATGCTAGTGCTAATGTGCTTATTCTTGGATGTAAGAATGTAGTTTATGGTTTTAGGATTGTTTTCTTAGATTTTTGGACGAGAAAAGCACGATAGGAAACATAGGGGAAGCTCAAGGGAAGGAGGGAAAGAGAGCATGAGAAAAATAAAGGATGACATAAATCAGAAGACAAAGGAAGGATTTGGTATATGAGAAACTGTTGGGGAGTTTTTCAACTAGGGACCATTGAACATTATGAGACTTCCTTTTAGAGCAACACCTTGTGAGAGACACATCGAATAATCACCAAAAACCTTAAGGTGATAGGTGGGTGGGTTCTCTCACTTATAAATGCTCAAGTTTCCACACTTCCAACCAATGTGAGACTATTGCTCACACTACTCACATCTGTTACATTCTCAACATTCTCCCTCAAGTGTGAGTCCACAATGCTCCCCCTTAAGTGGGAACTCTTCTTACTTCCACAAACTCTTGTACCACGTGAAATGTTTCTTACTCATTACCTTTGTGGCGTCGTTGAGACTCTTCAATGAAACGTTTCTTACTCACCTCCCTTATGGCGCCTGTCACACCCTAACTTTTGACCGAACTTTTTCAAAAAATTTCATTAATCTGACGTATTTTTATTGTAATATCAATAATCAACCATTTTGCATTTATTTAGTTAAACATTCCATTAATCATTAACCATTACATTTTCTATTCAATTTTATCATTCAATGTCATTTTTATTTTATTCTTAATTTTAGAATTTATTTAGAATGCTTGTATCATTTTTCTGATTTAATTATTTTAATTTTAATTTCTAGTTAAATATATATTTTAGATTATTTTTATTTTATTTTATTTTAGTTTAATATCTTACTAGTTTAATTTTAATATAGTTTTAATATTTCATTAATTTAATTTAAATTTAGTTTTTTTAGTTTAATTAGCAAATTTTAATTTTAGTTTATACTTTAATGAGTTAATTTATTTTATGTAATTTTAATTGTTAATTTAAGTTAATTTTTACTTTTAATGTCTAATTTTAATTAGTCATTTTATTTTAATTTAGTTTAATATTTTAATTAAATTTATAGTGTAATTAATTTAGTTTAATTAATTTATTTTATTTAGTTTATTTGAGTATTTTGTTACTGCAAAACTTTCCCCATCTTGTACAATACAGACAACCTAAACCAAAGACCAAGCCACACTCCTACTACCACCACCCATCCGTACCCAACATTCCCCACGCCAAAATAAACATTGTCTTGCCTAGTCTCTACTACACCAAGCCTCTCCATGAAAGCGACCAAACAAGAACTGTCACTAAAGCCTGTAGCGACGGACAAGCGTAGCTAAAGGCTAACTAGACGGTCCAATGAAGAAGATGACCCTGTGCGCGAAATCTGATTTTTAAAATGCTGGATTATTATTTAATTAATTGTTTGTATATTAATTCACAGAAGTGCGGGTGGTCCAGTGATTATGATGCGTGTACGGAAGCAACTGAACCTGAGTTCGATTCCCAGGTTTTCATGTTTTTTTATATATTTCATTCTTTTTGCAGGCTTTGTATATAATATATTGTTGTCATTAAATCAATACCAGGCGCGCATGGCCCAGTGGAGAAGCTGGAGGATTTTGATGCAGAGGGTGTGGGTTCAACACCCTCCCTCAGCTTTTTTCACAAAAAACCTGGTTTTATTTGCTTTTCCTTTTCTTTTATTATTTTGTTTTTATTTTATTATTTTTATGACTAATTACTTTCATAATCAAATAAATAATCATTAATTTTTATAAATGTTATATTTTTAAAACTTATAATTATTTCTTAATATGTATTAATTTTATAATATATTTGTATATAATTATTATATATTTTTGTAAATAAAAAAATAATATATTTTAATTATAATTAAAAACCCTAATTTCTTTAATTAAACCTAATTTTTTCCATTAACCCTAAAAAACCAAATTTATTTTCTTAAACCCTAATTAGAATTTTTTTTTCATAATAACTTTTTATTTTGTAAATACTTTATTTTCTTATTACTATTATTATTTAAACCTATTGTTTTCTCATATATTCTAAACAATTTCTAACTTATTTAATTTTTTAAAAAAAAATACTAACTTTGCTTTATTATTATTATTATTATTTTCTTTTAATTCTAATATCCTAATATTTATTGCTTTATTATTATTATTGCTTTATTTATTTACTTTATTATTATAATCCTAATATTTATTTGCTTTATTATTATCATTATATTGTAATTACCCCAAAGCCATGTAATAATTTTAGATTTATATTTCCGCATTATTTTTATTGCTATGGTTAGTAATTTTAGAGTGTGTATAACCTAAATGAATAAAATGACTTAGAAAATTAATTAAAAAGATAAATATTTGAAAACAAACACTCACACACGTAAGTCGATCTTTGATCGCCATCTTGCACTTCCTAGGGTATTCCTCTTGGTTGCCTTAAAATAAAATGGTTAAGTCCCTCGAATATAGGGATGTCTTAAGAAAAGTCCCTTCACTTATAAAATCATCATAGTCCCTACAGTTTAAAAGATCAAGTCCCTTCGAGGTTGCCTACGGAATAATGATCTTGTCCCTTCGAACAAATGATGATAGTCCCTACGGATTGCTAAAAACACCCCTTAAGTTGCCTTCTATGACCATACAATGACCCTACGTTTGTTCCTTAACAAATCCAAGGTAATGACCACCTATTCCTTAATAATAGGGATAGTCTTACCCTTGAAAGAACATGAAAGACTTAATCTAGGGTAGGTACCTCTTAGTTGCTTGCTCATATTTCAAAGAACTTTTTACACCTCACTTTCTTAAACATTTTCAAACGAGGCTTTGTATACATCCATACGAGGATCATTACAAAGTACTTAGAAAATTTCTAATCACACACTACACTCTTCAAAAACAATTTAAGTGAGCTAAGTAACTAAGAGCCAATGGATAACCATGAATATAAAGGGTGCTAACACCTTCCCTTTATATAACCTACCCCCCGAACTCAAGTCTTTCAAAATAGGTCTTTCCTGTTCTTTTATGTTCTTTCCACTTGGATAAAATAAAAGTCGGTGGCGACTCTTGCTATCCGCAACATGACTAAAAGTCAGTTCTCCCACCGTGTTACAACTCAACATCTGCCAAGTATTATAACCACATTTGTACTGATGTCTGAGCATCCATGTCAGGACTTCTTATCTGACAACTTGCAAAACCTGCTATAGAACTTGTTCTTCAGCATGTTAGAACATCTTGTCCAACATGTTATTGTCAGGTTAGTTTTACCAAAATTAATGTCAACACCTACAACTGCAAAACTAACAACGTCGATGTCGATGGTCTCGTTGTGTGGGTCCACGAGATGCTTTTTCTTGTTGGTTCCACACGAGGACCTCAAATAAAGTAGATTTATTATATGGAGTTGACACCCGGCAAGCAGTTGTTACGCGTGGTAAACAGTCTGATGGGTCTGTGACTTTGATAATTTTGTCATCTCTTTTCTATGATGTTTTGTCGTGCTTGCTTTATTTTTACACGATATTATTCCGTGTACGTGACTTTCTGATACCACGGTGTTCTCCCGTGTATGTCACTTTTTAGTTCACGATGTTTTGTCGTGAGCGTACTCTCATTTTTACTTGTTGTCTGATGTTTATTACGTGATCCAATGGAAAATGGACATCTTATTGACTTATTGTCATTTGCGCACCAAGTCTTTCACCTTTTCACAAGCTTTGCATTCAAGCTTTTCTTTCTTTTACCCGTAGTTTTCTAAACTACGACGCTTTGACTTTCCCATTGCACGAGGGAATACGTAGGTACGAGGTTTACCCTTGGTGAGTACATGTTTCTTTTTTCACATTTTTCTCTTTTTTCATCTTTCTCATTTTTCCACTCTTTTCTATTTTTCACCATTTCTCATCTTTTCATATTTAGTTTAGTTCCCATTCAGTTAGCAGACAATTAAGCACAATAGCATATATATTACAAGAGGTTCCCATATAGTACTACGAATACTTAGGATGCTAGCACCTCCCTTAGGTATAATCAACCCTCGTAACTTCGATCTATGACTGCTTATCTTTTAGCCTCATCTTTAGCTTAGCATGTTTATTAGGATTTATCTATCTTTTTCCCTTCCCTTGGATAAATTAAAGTTTGGTGGTGAACATTTATGATTTGCGATTCAAGTTAACTCATTAGCTTGATATTTGATTCTCACCGCGACAGAAATGGAGACTTCACTAGGGACTTCCCTAAGAGGGTTAACCCTAACTTGTTTTATATATGTATTTGTGTTATTATCATTGTTTGCTTTATTTGGGCATTTTTTGTTTTTCAGGGTTTAATGATTCATGTGTGGTAAGATAAGTCATAACCCGGACTTGAGATCACTTAAGATAGGAATGATGGTCTCGTAGTGTGGGTCCACGAGATTCTTTTTCTCATTGGGTCCATGCGAGGACGTCACTTGGAGTAGATTCATTGTATGAAGTTGACACCTGACAAGCAAGTTGTCGTTGGTGGAAAACAATCTAATGGGTTCGTAACTCTAAGCACTGTGTCTAGAACCCTTGTTGTTGATAGTATCATAGTGTGGGTCCACAAGATACTTTTTCTCGTTGGGTCCATGCAAGGACCTCACTCGAAATGGATTCATTGAACGGAGGTGACACCTGACAAGCAAGTTGTCATTGGTGGAAAATAGTCTAATGGGTCAATGACTTTGAGAAATTTGTAGAACCTGTTGTGTAGGTACTTTAGCCCTAGTACACACCTTGGGGGTGGTTCCTTACCTTGACTCCACGCATGTGATCTCGAACCTTTGATCCTGTTTCATGTGATTTGTATCTCGTATTGCATAAGATTGCATATCATTTGCATGATTATTGCATACATCCAATTTATCCATGGTTGTCATCCTTTCAATAATTTATGAGTCATCAAGTTGGTTCCTCGACACTTCCACGCTACTCAAGTCAGCGCCATACAAATAATGGATCAGATTCAACAAACCACTTTCCACCACATGTGGCCTATTAGTGTTATTGAAGAGGCTTTCAAAGACAAGTGTGACGAGATATCCACACCATTTTGAACAAGCAGAATGACCTCTAACTCCAAAGAAGCTAGTTCAGCGGCAAGCCAATCAAGATAAAGTTCAGTTCCTCAATGAAGATAGTTGTTATGCCATGTTATCATTTCACAATGTTGTATTTCCTTGTTTGTATAAGAATTGTTTGCTTTAAGTATTTGTCATTTGTAGTTGGTTTTATTAATGAGATGATTATGCATGTTTTAAATCAGTCTTTTTCACATTATCTTATCTTTTATCATTCATTACAAAAATCATAAAAATATTTCTCCACTTCATTTTCTTTATGAAATTGATAATTATGCAAATGTTTGACGGAGGATGATGAAAAAAAATACCCATAACTATTGTGGTGCGCTTTTAGATAAAATCTTGTCGATGATTTACAAACATTGTTTCAATTTCCAAACACTGGAGAGATAAGGAGTTAATCCCTAGTCAATCACTTCGAGCCTAGAAGTAGGAGTTTCTTTCAGATCTAAACCATTACACTTAACCTGGGACAGGATAGTTATTCAGTTAATCTGACCATACATTCAAATTGCATGATGATCAATTACAACCAATGATTTGACAGTTATAACTTTCAATCTTTCAAAAATACAAAAAAAAAGATACCAAAAAAAGAGAAAAGAAAAATCCCGCTAAGTCGAATACCCAAAGGAAAGACTTAGGCAAAAGTTAGGGATTAGGAAATAAAGAATAATCAATCAAAAGAGCCCTCAAATCCTCAACCTGAAGCAAAACAATGTTTTGTGATCACCATATCTAGAACCAATGGGTAACTACTGATATCCATGAAGCCAAATAAAATGATTATCATTTCCAATGAATATTGAATCATCATCATTACCCTTACATTGTCAAGACGAATGTGTCAATTTAACTAAAATAGGAATGAAGTTCATCACGAAGAAGGGGTGGGTACAAACAAATTTGAGCCTTATATCCTCTGTTTCAATAACCGTGAACCAGACCACATCACAACCCTAAAAAAACCTAATTAGGCATAGTTATTCTGAAAGCATGCTAAAACAAGGTTGTCAAACTGACTCCTAGAAATTTTCTAATCTTCAGCCTTGATGGCATATTCTTCTTGCCATACATTTCACACATATCATAATTAGCATTGCATTTGGACTAATGGTCCATTTGTCTCACACTTTCACATCATTCCAATAAATTACTTTTTCAAAACTTGCATGAGCGTCATATTAAAATTACCATTTGTGAATGTACATTTTTAACTGCAAAACAGTGCTAGACATCATGGACATTCCAACAAAGGGAGATCAAGAGGAACTCAAACTTCCATTGGTGTTGACCCGAATCAAAACTACATCAAAACCCTTTGAATTTCGGGCAGATATCCCAAGAGTCCAATCAAGGGCAAATCATCTTCAAGAGATTCAAGTGATCCAATCAGGGGCATGTGCTTTTCGAATCCTATTAAGAATTAGTTCAAGACTTGTTGTTTAGTGCGATTTCTTCTCATGATTGGTTTATCCATAAATCTTTTTGAGACTAATATTAAGGCAAGTTTCCCAGCACATCGTAAAACAATCATTTACAATTAGTCAAACTGAAGCAACGATCAACTCATCTACAACAGTTAACTAATCTGGGGCAATTCATTAGAATAATCCCTAAGTAGTTCTCCATCATTACTCCAAGGATCATCAACTTGGTACAGTTTAGCGATGTGGCATAGATCTGTTCAACATCAACATCCTTAGTCCCCGAGAAAAATGACAGTGATCTCACAGTGTTGAGGAATCATTCTCTCAATCTTGTCATCTCCACAAAAGAGTCAAACCTTGTTGTCGGCATATGCATTACATTCATTTGATCATACATCATAACAAATTCATAAATCACGCATTCATTAGTGTTTTAATCCTCATATGCATTTTCAAGGATGTTTGAATCCCCGTCTTCTTATGTATGCATAACAAGAGTGTTTTATCCACATTTGCATTTTCATAGGTCGTGTTGTTATCAACATTTTACCTTATTCCAAAGTCCAATTCACTTGGCACATACCCAAGTAGATGTGTCTGTCTATGTTTCTTTTCAGTCCAATGCTTTCTTAGATATATTTACTCACTCATTCAATGCTTTTTTTGGGTATTTTAATTTACCTTTGCATCCAATGCTTTCTTAGTTTTCATCTTTGTTCACATATATTCAATTATTTCTTGGATATTGTGATTCTCCATTATGTCTGATGCTTTCTCAGACATTTATATTCATACTTTTCATTCAATGCATTCTTAGATGTAAAATTTATTTTCATCTGATGCCTTCTCAGATATTTGTGTTTGGTCCCATTATGTCCGAGGCTTTCTCGGATATCTTGTTTGTGTTATTATCCAATGCATTCTTGGATTCCCATTAATTAATTTACATCTAATGCCTTCTCAGATACATTGTTTCCTTTCATCCAATGCTTTCTTGGGTGTCGTTTGTTCACCTTCGTCTGATGTTGTCTCAAACATTGTTTCACCTTTTATTCAATGCATTCTTGGATGAATAACTTCTTTTCTTATGGTGCTTTCTCAGATATTTGCATGTTCATACCTTTCATCCAATGCATTCTTGGATGATTTGTCTATTTTCTTATGATGCCTTTTCAGATACCTTTGTCTCTGTTGCCATCCAATGCATTTGTTGATTCTCCTAAACTCTATTTCATCTGATGCTTTCTCAGATATCTTATTTTCGTTATCATCACATGCTTTCTTAGATATCATATTTTTTCACATGCATATGATGCTTTCTCGGATGTCTTGTTTCTGTTATCATCTGATGCTTTCTCAGATATTTATGTCCATACTTACGTTCAATGCATTCTTGGATGTCTGGTTTCTTTATGTATGATGCCTTCTCAGATTCCCCATTTCAGTATACTAAATGGTTTTCTAGATGTTTTATGACGTGTCTTTTAGAGTATGATACTTTTTCTCATCTGATGCTTTCTCAGATATCTATATCTCTTTCCAGATTTTATCTTTCTGTCCCCAAGTATTGTTGGATACTCTTTGTCGCCTTGACAGATTTCCATGATGTCTTGTATTTATCACTTGTTATTTGTTCTCCAGGGTTCTCGAACCTTTTCCCCCAGTGAAATCATGTCTCGTTAGTTTGTCTTCAATACCTTCATTCCCCGCAAAACTCAATCATTCATGCATTCATTAACACTGCATCTCATCCGCATTCAGTCAAAATTCTAGGTATTATGATATTTAATCCTCTTTTACCTTGAATGTCTAAAAAAAATCTTTGATGTTCATAAATTCAGGTTCAAGAAGATTAAATAGGGGCATCTGTCACACTCTAAATTTTGACCGAACTTTTTCAAAATTTTCATTCATCTGATGCATTTTTATTGTAATATCAATAATCAACCATTTTACGTTTATTTAGTTAAACATTCCATTAATCATTAACCATTATATTTTCTAATCAATTTTATCATTCAATGTCATTTTTATTTTATTCTTAATTTTAGAATTTATTTAGAATGTTTGTCTCATTTTTCTGATTTAATTATTTTTATTTTTATTTTTAGTTAAATATATATTTTATATTATTTTAATTTAATTTTAATTTAGTTTAATATCTTACTACTTTAATTTTAATCTAGTTTTAATATTTCATTAATTTAATTTAAATTTAGTTTTTTTAGTTTAATTAGCAAATTTTAATTTTAGTTTATACTTTAATGAGTTAATTTATTTTATGTAATTTTAATTGTTAATTTAAGTTAATTTTTATTTTTAAGGTCTAATTTTCATTAGTAATTTATTTTAATTTAGTTTAATATGTTAATTTAATTTAATTTATAGTGTAATTAATTTAGTTTAATTAATCTATTTTATTTAGTTTATTTGAGTATTTTGTTACTGCAAAACTTTCCCCATCTTGTACAATACAGACAACCTAAACCAAAGACCAAGCCACACTCCTGCTACCACTACCCATTCGTACACAACATTCCCAACGTCAAAATTGACACTCCTTGCCTAGTCTCTAGTGCACCCAGCCTCTCCATGAAAGCGACCAAACAAAACAAAACCTGCTACAATTACACCAAATTGGTAACAACAATATCTGCATAAACTGAAAGCAATAACACAATATTGAGATAGAATTTTGTACCATAAAACTTGTTGAAGAAGTTGCTATTGATATTAAGGAAGAGAAATTGAAACACAAGGGGAGGCATAACAGTAAGGAATTCAGTAATAGAGAAACAAAGTCACAAAAATAAAAACCTTCACTTCACAATCGCATACGCCACCACCCCTCCACCATCACATTAACCGCCATCGGCCTCACCCTCTCCTCAAGCGGAAGCGTCCGGAGGGGACTCTCTCAAGGTCGACCTTAGGGGGGAACGGGAGTCCGGGCGGACCTGGTAGTTACTTACTGCCCCCCTGTTATGTGGAGCGGGCCTTTTTCAAGACTGAGGATGTGATCGTCGTGCCAGCACCCGAAGCAAGGGCTATCCTGAACCAGGAGGCTGGTTTTCGGCGTAAGGAACTGGCAAGGGACTTGGCCGCCGTCATCCGGGTGATGGAAACGGCCATGGTCCTGACCGACACTTCAATGTCCACTGCCTCATTGGAGGACGCCCTCCTGCGGGTCCGGTCTGAAAAGGACAAGCCGTCTAAGGACTTGTCGGACTACAAGGAGGAGCATCAGCTTCAGGAGGGGCTGAAAAAAGAGTTGGAGGAGGTCAAGGAGGAGCGGGATCTGCTGAAGGCGGCCAAGATGAGTTTGGAGGAACAAGCAGCCGGGCATCAGAAGGTGGCTGAGGAGAATGCTGGATTGCGTACTCAGCTCGCTTCACTCGAGGATAAGGTTCGTCTGTTAGCTGACGAGACTGAGGAGGAGCTCGCTTTTGGTTCCCGGGGTGAGCTGATGGGGCACATCCGCTCTCTCAATCAGGACCTCGTGGCTGTATTTAAGGAGGGTTTTGACAACGCCGTCGAGCAACTGAGGGTTTTAAATCCCGAGTTGGTGACGGAGGGGTCAGCCCATAATTACTGTGTCCAGGAGGGGGAGATTGTGTGCCCTTTTGAAGCCGAAGAAGAGCTGGGGGAGGATGAAGGAGAGGAGGAGGAGAATGTTGAGGAGGAGCCCCGGGCGGAGTCTTAAGAGTTTTAATTTGTTTTGTTCATATGGCATGCGTGCCCGCTTTGTATGGCCTGCGTGCCCGCTTTGTATGGCCTGCGTGCCTTTTTATGTATGGCCTGCGTGCCTTTTTTGTTTGTATTTTGGCCTTCGGGCGTACTTATCTTTGGCTTTGGCCGTTGTTTAATGAATGAATGTTGTCTTTGATTATTCATCTTGCTCGGTTATTCTTTTATTATGTTTTGTATTTATGAACTGTTTTATGCTCGACCATGTTAGTCTCCTCGGTTTAGGGAACCGATGAGGTAGCGGGCGTCGTGCGCGTTCAGATCGAAAACCGGGTTCGGTGTTTGGAACTCCGGCTCCGAGGCTTGGGCTTTCCCATCGCGAGCTGGGTGCCTTACCGGTCTTGGTACTTCGACGTTGGTGCTCGATCGAGGTCCCAACCGTCGGGGAGGGTTGTGTTCGTTGGAAGAGTCGGTTCGTCCCTGGGCCGCACGGTTCCTCTCTGTAGTTTTGGAGATGAAGAGCGTGGTCGTACCTCCCACGTCTCCCCGTGACATATTCAGCTATAATATTGTCTAAGTTTCTCTGCGTTCCATGGTCGAGCGAGTTCTTCGCCTTGTAGGTTTTCTAGATAATATGCCCCGTTGCTTGTCTTGTCGCGGACGCGGTAGGGGCCTTCCCAGTTGGCGGCCAGTTTACCCTCTCTTGGGTTTTTTATGTTTCTTCTGAGGACCAGGATGCCCACCCGGAACTCTCTTTTTATGACCATCGCATCGTGGCGCAAGGCTATTTTTTGTTTGAGGGATATTTCTCGAAGGGCTGCTTCGAAGCGGATCTCGTCCCCGAAGACCGGACCACTGGAGGTGGAAGACATGGAAGAAAAGGGCCCGAGTACACCCAATGTCGAGGAAGCGGAAGACCAACTCAAACGCCCGCATAAAAGCAAGGGCATTAGGGTGTAACTGAGACGGCGCCAGCCGAAGCCACTTGAAGATAGACATTTGAAAAGAATTGAAGGGCAGCCTAATTCCCGCCTCCCGGAAAGCGAACTCGTACATGGCGAACTGCTTCCCCGGGAAACGATGGCATATCCGGTCCGCCTCTTTGGGAGCATGACACTGCCATTTTTCAGGATCTTCCCGGCTTCTATCCTCCACCACGGCATAAGCGGGGATCGCCTCGTCTTGGGATGACGTCGAGAGGCTGTGAAATTCCTCGTGAACATGGATCTCATGACTCTCCAAGACGTGATAGACTCGGGGGCCAAGCTCTTGTACCAGGCCATGGCCCCTTTCCTGAGGGTCGTCGAGAACAGCCTGCATTTGAGGTGCCCGGTGATGTCATTACGGTAGTCGAGCATCGCGTTAACGTTGTCGACGTGATCGTCGGGGTCGGTAGTCCCGTCGTACACAGCTAGGTTAGGAGGTTTCTCCATGCCTTTGGGGAGCGGAGCTTCCATTATTGCCTGTGACAGGGGACAATGCAGGTCTTCTTCGTCGCTCCTTAGTGGAGAGAGTTCGTTGCGGTCGGGGCTACGATCGCGCCTCGGCGAGGTTCCCGATCGACCGTTATCACGGCGGGCGAGTGCCCTGATGACGTGAGGCTCTGGGGAGCGACGCCCTCGTTTCTTTGTTGCTTCTGGACATTGTTGTGTCCTCCTCTCTTGTTGAGGTCGGACCTCCTGTCGGTCAGCTTCTATGGCCATGATTCTCTCATGCTGCTGGTAGAGCATAGAGCTGGCCTGGTTGAGTGCGTTCACCATAGCAATCATGGTGGCGTCTCCTTCGACAGGAACGGGGATGGGTTGAAATGCCTCGGTCCCTTGGCAATGAACCCCAAGTAGTCAGTTCTCGTCTGACGACCTATTCTTTGCCCATCAGTTCTCGTCTGTTGGCCTACCTTCAATAAACCAGTTCTCGTCTGGTAATTCACCTTCAAGAGCCCAATTGCTGGGCAACCAAAAAATATATATCTATCAACCTGGCCCTAGTGCCCAACCATCCTTGTTTCATATCCTTGGCATTGAGCATGCGTCTGCATTGTACATCATTTGCATTGCATCTTCATACCGCATGGTTTCTGTTTTAGCTCTGATGTGGGGCAAGAATCGTTTCAAGACGTAATCTGGGGCAGTTATCTCAAGACTTGTTGAATTTCTACGAGAGTTTGAAGACACTGGGGCAATTCTGGATGCCAAGTCTTCTGTAAAATCCTCTGAAGACAATCTTTTTATGGATGATGCAGTATGGTATAATTGAGGAGTTAAGGGAATGATAGTTCACTCAGGATGATAATGCAGCTGCTGAACTCAGAAGTTTGAAGCACTGTGGGAATGTCTGGCATTTATTTTACCAGCAGGGCGTTGGAAGTTTATTTCTTCCCCGAGCATAAAGATCTTCTTTCAGACGGCAAGATTCCCTCATGAGGAGTTGGTTATTCGCATTCAGTCAAAGCCAATTTTCATTGGCATATCTTCCCAACACAGCTGTTATGTTATACTTGGGGCATATTTTGATTCTCCAGCAAAGTCTCTCCTCAGCAGAACATCGCCAAATCTTTTCTCAACCATGCCAGAAGGTTGACACTCCCAGCTGAGTTAGAGCAGACGATAACCCCAACAGAACTTCAAGGCTAATTGAATCGTTCTCGTCCCCAAGTGGACTTATCTTTCCACAGTGAAGTTTTCCCAACAGGCAGCTGAAGGCCTTGTTTTCCCACAAAGTTAGAATTATCAGAATTCCCTCCTCAATGGGATTGTGTGATCAAGCATCTTCCCTAGCCAAGTCTAAAGATGATCTTTCCCCATAAAGTCATCGGGATTCTCATTTCCAAGGGATTTTCCCCAACAGATTAAGAAGAAATTCCCCCCAGTGGAGTCAGAGCAGGATGATCAGATCCTCAGCAGATGACCAAAGCAGTTAGACGAAGTATACCTCATGCAGAGTCGTCTTTCCTCCAGTGGAAACCTCTCCAACCAGCATCAGGTTGCCAACACTTCGTTCCCATCAGAGTTAAAAGCTTTCAACCCGTCAGCAGTATACAGAATGCTTCCCAGATTCCCCAGCGGAGAGCTAGAGCTAACACAGTTGCCTCACATTCACAAACATCAGTATACTCCTTGTGACACCCGTCCGTGTCATATCCCCAGCAGAAAACCAAAGCGTCCTCTTTGCACTCACAGACATATATATACAGTTCCCTTGACATTCGTCCATGTCATTTTCCCCAGTACAGTAACATAAACATTTTGTATATCAGATACTTGTTTATACTATACTTTTCTCCTTTTGATACTCGTCCGTGTCACCCTCCCCAACAGTTAAACACTCATCTATACACCACTCATACTTACTTTACTTACACAGATACCCGTCCGTATCTTGTATATACCATTTATATCCCCACAGATTCAACACTAGTCCTTGTTCTTTGTTAACCAGTTGGTACTCGTCCGTACCATCATCTCAGAATATGCGTCAAGTGTTTGTTTCTACATGATACTCGTCCGTATCATAGTCTTAAGGATGCTCGTCCGCATCTTTAACCCATACACCGTGTCAAACACTTACGTCTTCTTGAATATAGATACTCGTCTGTGTCTACTATTCCCCAGAAGGGTCCTTTCAGATTCAACACTCGTCCGTGTTCTTTGTTAACTAGTTGATACTCGTCCGTATCATCGCCTCTGAGCACGTGTCAGTATTTGTTTCTACCCGATACTCGTCTGTATCGTAGTCTTAAGGATGCTCGTCCGCACCTTAATCTATACACAATACCAAACACTAATACCTTTTGTTTCTTGGATATAGACACTCGTCCGTGTTTACTATTCCCCAGTAAATCGCCAACAAAACAAATTTTCCTTTTTATCTGACATTCGTCCAATGTCATGATAAACCTCGAGAGCAGCCGTCCCCTGCTGAGTGGTCGTCCTCCACTTCTTGATGGTCATCCTCCGTCATGCTCATCCGATGGCCGTCCCCATCGTTGACCTTTTATCCGGCATTCGTCATATGTCGCGATATTTTCGGCAGCCGTACCCTGCCAGGTGGTCGTCCTCCACCTTTGATGGCCGTCCCCATCATATTTCCTTTATCTCCAACAGAGCAGCCGTACCCTGCTAGGTGATCGTCCTTCACCTTTGATGGCCGTACCCCATCATCTGTTTATTTCATTTATTCTTTAACCCGATGGCCGTCCCCGTCGTGGTCCCTTTTCCTTTTCAGCCCGATGGCCGTCCCCATCATTGGTTACTTTGCTTTATGAACTTGATGGCCGTCCCCGTCATGTCTCATTAATTTCCAGAGAATGCTACAACTTTATCTTGATGGCCGTCCCCATCATATTATCTTACTTTCCCCAGCTAGTCGGCCGTCCCCGTCTTAGCTTTACCTTTTATCCCCAGCATGTCGGCCGTCCCCGTCATCGCTTTACACACTTTCCCCAGCATGTCGGCCGTCCCCGTCATTGCTATTTACCCAGCAGTCATCCTCTGCTCGACGGTCGTCCTCCGTCGCCCTTACTTTATAATATACTTTATTTTCTTTTACAATCTATATCCCTTTTCTTCTTCTTTCTGTGAGTGCAAATTTCGGGGTCCTTTTTGGTATTCAATCACTGTTTATCTTGAACGTCTAATAGCCGTTGCTCTCATCCTTTTCAGATTAACAGTTGTTTGAATAGGGGCAGCTGTAGACACCCTAAATTTGCCCTCTGATTTTCTTTCTTCGCCTGTCTTTCATTTGCATCTCATTTGCATTTTTCATTTGGTTATTAACATTTAGAATGCATACCATTTGCATAGTCTCCAAAGACATGGGATCGTTATTGTCTGAAGATTAGGGTTTCATGTCCCTATTTGTGGATTATCAGAGGAATTCAAGGTCTTGGCTATGCCGCTTCATTGGTATCATTCTCTTATTGTTCCTGTCACTAAATTAGGGTTTATTTCCCTGATTTAGCGGTAGTCAAGGATTTCACGTCTGAAAGGACTATTTGCTATGCATCTGGGCCGTCATCAATTCAGTGGTTGATTTCTCAAACAGTGCATGTTCAAGTCAAGTTGTGTTGTGTGCTGAAGTTATCAAATTATCAAGTTGCGATTCATGAGAAGTTTGGTTCAGGAAATTAGACTGTCAGTTATTCTATGCTTCTTCTGCGAATTTATTTTTTAAGAGGATAATTCAGATTATTCAAAGTGATCCAAGAATTATTTTGTCAGAGGATGATTAATTCAGAGAGTTATTCATTTCAGTTGCGAGTTGTCTGATGATAATTGTGTTCATTCATTTAGTGGTTGGTGAAAAAAGTGCAAGTTTGAGTTTGGACATGTGGACTTCTCAACATTCAGTTTCCAACTCGATTTCAAATATCTATCTGCTTCCATTTTTTCTAGCCTAATTCCCGTCCACATTCATTGTATTTATCACTTAAATTCCATAAACCATTTTCTTTTCTTTTTTTGTAGTATCCATTTTTTTTCTTTAAAACCATTTCCTTACCCTATTTATTCACATCCATTTATCCATATAAAATCATTATTTTCAATATTCGTTTTAACTATAACCCTCTTTTTTTCGATTTTTATCCATTCACTATTTTACCTTTTTTCCTTAATCCATTTCATTTTTATAAATCACATTTTATTATCCAACTATCCATTATTATTCTTATTATCCATTTATATAACCATTATTCATATTAATTTTTTCCTTAACCATTTTATTTTTATACAATTCAAAATGCCTTATTACCAAACACCACATGGACCCACCCCAATTTTCATAATTTTCATAACCTGTATAACAAACATACACACAATTTTCATTTCACACTCCAGCCATGGCCCACTCCCAAAAAAAAAACTTTCAGCATCACTCCAACAAATGCTGGCCCCCCCACTCAGCAAAACACACACCTACACGCATAACCTGCTGTTTCTTTCCACTACCATAACACAAAAGTACAACACTTCCTGCACACATCTCACGCAATATACACCAAAAATGTACAAGCACCTTTTTTTCCACTCTTCTTCCGTACGCCATCGCCACCCACAAGCACATTTTTCTGTTGACACACGCAATGACCCTGCATCACGCAATCAGAAAACCTGCATTTTCACAAAGAGACCTTTATTTTTTCTTTTTCCTGCAAAATAACAGCAACACAAAAACTTTGGCATACATCCACAAGTCCAATACACAACACACACCGTGACCTCCATTCTCCAAGACCGTTTTCGTGATAACCTGCAAGGTTTCCTTCATCATTCTTCAACCTGCAAACAGCCAGAAACAACATAACAGAACCTCAATAGCAAAAACCTCATCACGTTTTCTTCACAATCATCTTTAATGACAATCTTTTCTTTGTTTTCCTTCAAATCACAAAACTAACTCCCAACTCATAAAAAACTTCAAACACCTTCTTCAGCACAAACCCCTCTTCCCTGCATCATTACCGCAACACCACACAATCACCCCTCTTCTTCTTCAACCCTTCACCACCTAAACAAACTGGCCTTTCCTCACAATAAACTCACCGCACCATCCCCATTCTTTCACTCATTCACTAATCATCAACAACAACAATCAGACACCACCACCACCTCCCATTTCCGCATCGGCAACCAAAAAACATCAACACCATCGCAAAACTCATCTTCAACCATCACCACCTCACCGCCTCCATAAAACAACAACAACACAGAAACCAAATCAACAATAACAAAATCCAGTGAACAGAAAGAAGAAGATGAAAATAGATTTTGAATCTGATGAGATGAAGACTCGTCGGACACACATCAACAATCGCGAGCACACCTAGAAGGACGTCATATTTCTTGACGGAAGAAGAACAAGGCGACGGTGCGGAGCCAATCACAAAGTGAAGGTTGATGATGAAGCTTCAGTACCGGCGGCGGAGATCGCGATGCATACCGGCAGCGGCGTGATTTGGCCCTTGTTTTGAGATTTGATTTTTTTTTTCCTTTTCTTGAAGAATAACAGGGCGCCGCACGAAGAAGAGGATGGCGTTTTCACCTTTGGGGTTATGCGTTGTGATGCTCAGACTTTCTTTTGCTTCTATCATTTTATTTTAATTTTTTAATTTTTTTTTAGTTATTTTTGTTGTTACTTTTTATTTTTATAAAGAGATTTCATAGTCATGGATGGTTGTTGGTGGGCTAGGCCCATGTGATCCTTCTCTACACCCTTAGATCCTGCGGTGCACCCTTGTCCTTGTTTGTTTGTTTCAAGTAGCCCATGGATCTTCTTGCTACACTACCAGGATTCTCGACTTACTCTCTCTATTTTCATTTTTATTATTATGTTTATGTTGATTTCTTAATGGTGATGTTGTTTAGAACCTAGGTGAATTTGAATATTAATCTTGATTTTATTTTTGATTGAATTCTGACTTTAATTTTGGTTACATTCTAATTGAATTTTTTTGGTTTAACTTGTTTGGTTAGGATCTTGATTATTAATCTCAATATATAATGTTTTTTTCTCTAGTTTCGGTTAATTTGGTTTAATTTAATTTTGGTTTTAATCTAATTATTCTCTAGTTGATTTCTCTTCTTTTTTTTTTTAATTCAATTAAACTACATTTGATTTTCTTATTAGATCTTGATTTAGTGATAATTTTAATTGAATTTCTTCCTTGCTAGTTCTTATTTCTCTTATTCTCTGGTTAGCATTTCTTCCTTTGGTTTGGGTGATGATTTGGGATGATGAACACTTGAGGACTATTTTGATCGCTTGAAGTTTTTTCTAACAAATATTCTTGAGTGCTTATGCGCGAATTGAAGAGGCAACGGACCTTCTCCGTTAGGTAACACTGAGGCCTGATTTTACTATTGCATGCTGCTGCATCTGGAAGTCCTACTGGTGTAGGCTCTGTTTGTGCATTATTCATCTTATCTCCATATCGCACTTTCATCTCTTTATCTTATCTCCATTTTCACATTCTCATCTCTTTATCTCATTTCATCTTCATATTGCATTCTCATCTCTTCATTCTTATTCATCTCCATTTTCACATTCTCATCTCTTTATCTCATTTCATCTTCATATTGCATTCTCATCTCTTCATTCTTATTCATCTCCATTTTCACATTCTCATCTCTTTATCTCATTTCATCTTCATATTGCATTCTCATCTCTTCATTCTTATTCATCTTCATATCACATTCTCATCTCTTTATCTCATTTCATCTTCATATTGCATTCTCATCTCTTCATTCTTATTCATCTTCACATCGCATTCTCATCTTCTTATCTTATTTCTTTTTCATCTTATCTTATTCCTCATCTTCTTCTATTCGTTCTTAACTTGAGGTGTGCTCAGGCCACCATGGAGCTTCTCCTTTCTCTTCTTATTTCTTCTCCTTCATTAGGATAGTAAAAACCACACAAACCCTAGGGTTTCCAAGCATGATAACAATTAGGGTTGATTAGTCCCCCCATTTAGCTTCCACCTTTGTGTCATCTTTGAGTCTCCTTTTCTCACCTCATAATTAGGGACTAAACCCTAAAGGCTTCAAGGCTTTGTGATTAAGCTTATGCCTGCATCCTTCTCTTAGGATGGAGTGTATAACTTTAATCCTAAGTGTTGAATCCTTAATGTGTTTAGATCTCTTAATCAATCCACATAATAATCATCAAGACATTACACTTGTAACTTGGGCCTTGCATTAGGGTTCTAATTCTTCCTTAAGTGGTTAAGAAGGACTAACCCTAGTGTTAATGGACAAGTCCCCCTCAAGTTGTCTTACAAATCATAAAAAACACTTCATCATCATAACCATTGAATAAAATCCACTTAATCAAAGGCCTGTTTTGTCATGAGTTTAATCTCTAATCATGGATTAAGTTGAGGAGCTTTCCTCAGCTTAAACATTCTCATCTATTATCCTTCTATTAGGATGGTGTAATGAGTCTGTTTAATCCTTGATTAAGGCTTAACCTCATTACTCAACACTAAACAAAAAACACCAAAAACATCTAAATAATCACAAGTAGGTTCATGATCTTAACCCTACATCAAAGGTGATTAAGTGTGAGAATCTGACTTCACACTTAAGGTATTCTCATTACCCCTAATCAGAGGGAAGATGTGATGAGTTTACTAACCCATTGTTAGGCTTAAGCTCATTAACTTATAACAAACTTTCAAAAGCAATAAAAGACTGAAAACACAAAAACAAACAATAATCGTCTCCTTCGGGATTCTTTTCTCATCATCTTCACTCACAACCGGGAACTTGCTTCTTCCGTCTAATGCGAGACAGTTAGCACCTGAGCCAGACAGGTCATACACTTGAGCATAGGCAAGTAAGCAGTTCACAAGTCAATTCATCTTTCAGTCTCTTTGGGTCGAACTACGGTGTTCTGACTTCCTCATTGCACGAGAGGATACGTAGGCATAACTTAACAGTTATCGAACAAAAGTCTCTGTACATTCCCCCTCTTTCAGCTTCATTCTTTAGCCTCATGTCCTTGAGCATATTATTCCTGTTCTTACACTGACACTTTCATACTTCATATCACCTATACACTATACACTGGCACCTGTACATTCTTTCCAGCTATTTTATACACAGATTGCACTGACACTACCCCTTTGAAACACAAATCTTTTAAGCGTGGATCCCGTCGAGTACGACGGACAATCTGGGTGCTAATACCTTCCCAGGTTGTAACCAACCCCCTTTCTCAGTCTCTCTGGTTCGCAACCGTCTTATCTGTATCTTTCTAGGTCTATGCAGCATTGCCTTTCCTCCGGGATAAAAATGCCTAGCTGGCGACTCTTTTCATCTCCAGTGAGTTCACGGCTGTGTGTTCCCATTGTTCCTTTCGCCGACCGTTCGCGCTTGTACCTGGATGCTAATCTTTGGGAGCGACAGCTTGGCGACTCTGCTGGGGATATCTTATACTGCAACCAGGGCTTCTGGTTCTTTTTGTGGGTTCCTCCTAGCGCTTGATTGATTTGTGTTTACTGGGGTGTTATGTGCTTATTTGTGCTTGTATTTATTTTTGTTTATTGCTTTATGTACAGTTGCTTTACTGCTTTCTTTATTGCTTTTGTACATATCATGCTGTCATGCTGCTGGCTGGATCTGTTGTCTGCTTTGGTGGGTGGGTGTTCCATTGAGAGTTAAGGTCCTATACCTGGGACCTGAGTGACACCTAGGCTAGAGTGAATCATATTCTTTCCCATTCCATTTCGGTCTGGTGCGGGAATATGAAACACGGTTCAGATGTGGGTTTCTTCTTGAGAACTCTGTGTTGCAGATTTCCTGCAATGCTAGGGCTATCTGGGAAGCCTGCTAAGTCTGGATGACCTTTAGTATTGACCTTCAGAAACTGAGGTGAATTAGAGGAGGAACTTTTATGGTTATTGTAAACACTGTACCTCCGGGTTGAAAGTGTTTACACTTCCCATAACTGATCCAAGTCTGAGGATCTTTGTTTTAGAACACCACCTGTGAGGGGATTGGGGCTGTTTACAGGTTTGCAGGAACCCTTGACCTCAACATACCCTCATTACCAGTACAATTGTTTGATCCGGTCACTATGATCCTGAAGTTATTGACCTCTGGTTTTCGGTTACTATTTCGGGTTACTATACAGAGATCTTGTGGTTACAGACACTCGATTCTTGGTCCGGCATTCCAGATTCCAGGCAGTTTCTAGCTGTGATCCCATGTCTTTGCATCTTTTGCATCATCATATTGCATTTTACATTTGCATCTGCATAGCATTTTCCTCCTCCAGAGAGCTCATCCTTCCTCTTTTGTCCATGACCAGCCAGCTGATCTCCCGGTACTCAGTTTGAACAAGTGTTAATTGTTGGAAGACGACAGTCTTTGAAGGAAGATTGAGCAGTGTCAAGAGGTAAAGGGTCAGTTTGGAAGCTGTCAGTAGCCATGTCAGAGAACAACAGTCAGAATGTTGAGTTTCTACCTGGTTTCACTTCAATGACCAATCCGTTGTATGGTCTTTCTCCTGATGAAGATCTTCCACAAGTGAACAATCTTGCTCAAGCTCAGCCTGTACAGACCCCGATCGTGAATCAGAATGTACCTGACCCATCTGCTGTCCGAGGTGGACCTTCATCTTCGACTGATACTGCGAATTATCAGAGTTTTGCCTTCCCTATGCCGAACTTCCAAGGGGCAATCCCTCTTGTGAAAACCAAGGATCCACAAGTTATTGGTCCTGCTGAAAGATTTCGTGTGTTGGACGAGCGACTCAAAGCCTTAGCGGATCCTGATGCCTTCGGTTTTGATGCTCTAACCCTGTGTTTGGTGCCTGGTCTTGTCATTCCTCCAGATTTCAAGACTCCGAAGTTTGAAAAATACACTGGTGTTAGTTGCCCGAAGCGTCATTTGGTGATGTTTTGTAGAAAAATGACTTCTCATGCCTGCAATGATAAGTTGATGATTCACTGTTTTCAGGACAGTTTAAGTGGGGCATCTTTAAGTTGGTACATGGATTTGGAAAGCAGTCATATCCGATCTTGGAATGATTTATCCAGAGCTTTCGTAAAGCAATACCAGTACAATATGGACGTGGCGCCCAATCGCACGCACTTGCAGAGCCTATCCCAGAGGAGTGGTGAATCTTTCAGAGAATATGCACAGCGGTGGAGAGAATTGGCAGCCCAAGTGCAACCACCACTTTCAGACGGAGAATTAATTGACCTGTTCGTGGGCACCTTGCAGGGTCCATACTTGGAAAGAATGAGTAGCATTGGGATGACAAGCTTCTCTGATTTGATGATAGTTGGAGTACGCATTGAGAGTCTGCTCAAAAGTGGAAAGATCCAGGACTTTTCGAATATCCCAGCTAGTGAAGGTGAGTCTGTTGTTAGCTCCCAAGAGGAAGAATGGGATGACGTCAATGCAGTCATGGCAAATATCAAATATTCTAGACCAACATCTTCTCAAAGATCATCTGTTCCTGAATTTGATTACTCTCACGGGCATTCGGCAATGCTCATAGCACCATATCAGAAGCCCTGGGCTCCTCCTCGTCCAAATCTACAAGCTCATGGTCGAAGACCTCAGAATCAACTTCAGAGCCATCATAGGCCTCATAACAATCTGGAAAGAAGGATCGCTCCTCTTCATCCAGTCCCCATGGCATACAGTGAACTTTTGCCTCATCTAATTCAGAGCTCTTTGGTGGTTCCTAAGCCTCTCAAGCCGTTACCAGGGCTGTACCCTCCAGGGTACAATCCTCATGAGCAGTGTGGGTATCATGGTGGATCAATGGGGCATTCAACTGAAGATTGCAAAGCTTTTCAAGCCAAAGTACAACAGCTGATCGACAAGGGCTACATTTCCTTTCCAGAAGGAAGCTTGGTTGTGCACGTCAACTTTTCACCTGATTGAGTTCAAAGACTTCAGAAGAAGCGTATCTTGATTTCAGTGGCTCAGACAACGGTATGTCATCAGAGTTGGTGATCGCTGTATCCTTTTATCATTTGCATTGTAGTTTCTTTCCTGTTAGCAGCTACTTGTCTTTTAAGCATTGTTATTTTAAATGGTAATGTTAATGTAGTGATCTTGCACTTTTGAATCAATTATGTCGCATTCGCTCATTTTTCTTTACTTGCATTGAAAAACGGAAAAACAAAAAAATTGCATCCATATACCTCCCATTTATTTCACTATTGTTTAGCAGGTTTGAGGGAGGATGATGACAACTGAATACTCATAATTGTTGAAGGTATGCTTTCAGAGTAGAACCTGCTGACGATGTACAGGCATTGTTTCAATTCCCAAACACCGGAGATATAAGGGAGATAGACCTTCGTCAACCCCTTTGAGCCTTGAAGTAGGAGTTCCTTTTCTAAAAAAAAAAAAAAAAAACCCTCGCATTCAACCCGGGGCAGGGTAGTTATCAGTTAATTTGACCGAGCGTTCAAATTTCCAAAGGAGTGTGCATCCGAGGATCCATTACCTTTATTCATTACACCTCAAGAGGTCAAGGGACGTGAAACCGCAACGGTTATCCCTCAACAGCAAAGGAATGAGGCAGTCAACTCTTTCAGCAAGTCATGACAAGCCAGTGTCACACGATTTGTTCAACAAAAAAGGAAATAAAGCCCGCTAAGTCGAAAAAATGGGTGTGAAAACATATGACTTAGTTAGGGCATCCCGCTGGACTTCAAAATCGAAAAATTCAAAAAAAAAAAGAACCAGTCCAGGCAAAAGTTAGGGAATAAAAAAAAATCTGAAAAAATATTCCATAAGAACAAAGTCGTGTGACCAGACACAAGGTCAGAATGGGTGACTGTTACTCCCAGAAACCTCATTGGTGCGTAAACCGTCAACGTCATTGGTTCCTCAATCATCACAAAACCCTTGTGAGAAGCGAGCGCTTTAGTCAAATTAGTTGAACATAGGACTGGAGAACATCAAGGAGAATGGGTGGGCACAAATAAACTTTGAGCCATAAATCCTTCTTTCTAAAAACCGTGAACCAGACCACGTCACAACCCTTGAAAGTCCTAATTGAATCAGGTTCAATTCTGAAAGCATACTACGACGAGGTTGCGTAAACTGACTCCTAACGATTTGCTAACTCAACACTACGTTTGGACTAATCGTCCATTCGTCACACACTGTCACAACATCAAGATAAATAAATTTTCAAAAACTTGCATGTGTACTGCATTAAAATTACCATTTGTGAATGTACGGTTTTAATTGCAAGTTAGTTTGTGACGCCAGGGAAGTTCCTACAAAGAGCAATCACGAGGGAACTTGATCATTCAACAATGATGACCAGAATCAAGAGCATCTTGTTAGCCTATGAATCAGGGGCATGTTATCCAATGGTTTTGTTGACCAAGGAATCTGTCAGGGTACAGCAAGCTCCATAGCATCAGTTGATCGAGGAATGTCATTCAAAGTCAGTTGATCAGAGCTGAATCTGCCAAACAGGGGCAGGACACCCGGAGTTTCCGTTGACTAAGGGTCAATTCTTCCAATGCTCAGTCAGAATGAGTCAAGTCGCTTTCACGCTCATACCGGGGCAAGACACTTTCAGAGATCACTAAGTGCAACTCTCCTCGAGAGAACATCCAAGTTTGCTATTCCAGAAATTGGATAGTCAACAACAGTCTGTTCAGAGACTCACCCAACAGGGGCAACTTTAGCTACGCAGAGCAATTTGTATCAGTAATCTCAGAGTTCAAGACGAGTGTCGGGAAATCATGCTACCCACCGTCGCCTTTGTCACCCTTCTCCACCAGAAGCCTTGTCACATAAGACCTCTCTTCCCATCCTCGGGAGTTTTTCTGGCCTTTCATAATCATTGCATAAATCATTTGCATACGTTATTCATGTCGCATATAGAGCATATGCATCATATTTGCATTGGTCATAACCCCTCAATCATCAGATCTCACATCCAGGGCCTCGTAATCCCAACTTATCAACCTTTCAAAGTCCAGTTCTCGCCTGGCAAGCCTTTTCAAAGTCCAGTTCCCGTCTGGCAAACTTTTCAGAGTCTAGTCCTCGTCTGGCAGACAAACCTAAAGTCCAGTTCTCGTCTGGCAAACCAACTTCAAATACCAGTTCCCGTCTGGTAGGCGAATCTTTTAACCAGTTCTCGTCTGGTCACCTTTTTATTTAACCCGTTGAACGCCAGTTCCCGTCTGGTAGTCATTCTTTTTTCAGAGTCAATTCTCGTTTGGCAATGAACCCCAAGTAGTCAGTTCTCGTCTGACGACCTATTCTTTGCCCATCAGTTCTCGTCTGTTGGCCTACCTTCAATAAACCAGTTCTCGTCTGGTAATTCACCTTCAAGAGCCCAATTGCTGGGCAACCAAAAAATATATATCTATCAACCTGGCCCTAGTGCCCAACCATCCTTGTTTCATATCCTTGGCATTGAGCATGCGTCTGCATTGTACATCATTTGCATTGCATCTTCATACCGCATGGTTTCTGTTTTAGCTCTGATGTGGGGCAAGAGTCGTTTCAAGACGTAATCTGGGGCAGTTATCTCAAGACTTGTTGAATTTCTACGAGAGTTTGAAGACACTGGGGCAATTCTGGATGCCAAGTCTTCTGTAAAATCCTCTGAAGACAATCTTTTTATGGATGATGCAGTATGGTATAATTGAGGAGTTAAGGGAATGATAGTTCACTCAGGATGATAATGCAGCTGCTGAACTCAGAAGTTTGAAGCACTGTGGGAATGTCTGGCATTTATTTTACCAGCAGGGCGTTGGAAGTTTATTTCTTCCCCGAGCATAAAGATCTTCTTTCAGACGGCAAGATTCCCTCATGAGGAGTTGGTTATTCGCATTCAGTCAAAGCCAATTTTCATTGGCATATCTTCCCAACACAGCTGTTATGTTATACTTGGGGCATATTTTGATTCTCCAGCAAAGTCTCTCCTCAGCAGAACATCGCCAAATCTTTTCTCAACCATGCCAGAAGGTTGACACTCCCAGCTGAGTTAGAGCAGACGATAACCCCAACAGAACTTCAAGGCTAATTGAATCGTTCTCGTCCCCAAGTGGACTTATCTTTCCACAGTGAAGTTTTCCCAACAGGCAGCTGAAGGCCTTGTTTTCCCACAAAGTTAGAATTATCAGAATTCCCTCCTCAATGGGATTGTGTGATCAAGCATCTTCCCTAGCCAAGTCTAAAGATGATCTTTCCCCATAAAGTCATCGGGATTCTCATTTCCAAGGGATTTTCCCCAACAGATTAAGAAGAAATTCCCCCCAGTGGAGTCAGAGCAGGATGATCAGATCCTCAGCAGATGACCAAAGCAGTTAGACGAAGTATACCTCATGCAGAGTCGTCTTTCCTCCAGTGGAAACCTCTCCAACCAGCATCAGGTTGCCAACACTTCGTTCCCATCAGAGTTAAAAGCTTTCAACCCGTCAGCAGTATACAGAATGCTTCCCAGATTCCCCAGCGGAGAGCTAGAGCTAACACAGTTGCCTCACATTCACAAACATCAGTATACTCCTTGTGACACCCGTCCGTGTCATATCCCCAGCAGAAAACCAAAGCGTCCTCTTTGCACTCACAGACATATATATACAGTTCCCTTGACATTCATCCATGTCATTTTCCCCAGTACAGTAACATAAACATTTTGTATATCAGATACTTGTTTATACTATACTTTTCTCCTTTTGATACTCGTCCGTGTCACCCTCCCCAACAGTTAAACACTCATCTATACACCACTCATACTTACTTTACTTACACAGATACCCGTCCGTATCTTGTATATACCATTTATATCCCCACAGATTCAACACTAGTCCTTGTTCTTTGTTAACCAGTTGGTACTCGTCCGTACCATCATCTCAGAATATGCGTCAAGTGTTTGTTTCTACATGATACTCGTCCGTATCATAGTCTTAAGGATGCTCGTCCGCATCTTTAACCCATACACCGTGTCAAACACTTACGTCTTCTTGAATATAGATACTCGTCTGTGTCTACTATTCCCCAGAAGGGTCCTTTCAGATTCAACACTCGTCCGTGTTCTTTGTTAACTAGTTGATACTCGTCCGTATCATCGCCTCTGAGCACGTGTCAGTATTTGTTTCTACCCGATACTCGTCTGTATCGTAGTCTTAAGGATGCTCGTCCGCACCTTAATCTATACACAATACCAAACACTAATACCTTTTGTTTCTTGGATATAGACACTCGTCCGTGTTTACTATTCCCCAGTAAATCGCCAACAAAACAAATTTTCCTTTTTATCTGACATTCGTCCAATGTCATGATAAACCTCGAGAGCAGCCGTCCCCTGCTGAGTGGTCGTCCTCCACTTCTTGATGGTCATCCTCCGTCATGCTCATCCGATGGCCGTCCCCATCGTTGACCTTTTATCCGGCATTCGTCCTATGTCGCGATATTTTCGGCAGCCGTACCCTGCCAGGTGGTCGTCCTCCACCTTTGATGGCCGTCCCCATCATATTTCCTTTATCTCCAACAGAGCAGCCGTACCCTGCTAGGTGATCGTCCTTCACCTTTGATGGCCGTACCCCATCATCTGTTTATTTCATTTATTCTTTAACCCGATGGCCGTCCCCGTCGTGGTCCCTTTTCCTTTTCAGCCCGATGGCCGTCCCCATCATTGGTTACTTTGCTTTATGAACTTGATGGCCGTCCCCGTCATGTCTCATTAATTTCCAGAGAATGCTACAACTTTATCTTGATGGCCGTCCCCATCATATTATCTTACTTTCCCCAGCTAGTCGGCCGTCCCCGTCTTAGCTTTACCTTTTATCCCCAGCATGTCGGCCGTCCCCGTCATCGCTTTACACACTTTCCCCAGCATGTCGGCCGTCCCCGTCATTGCTATTTACCCAGCAGTCATCCTCTGCTCGACGGTCGTCCTCCGTCGCCCTTACTTTATAATATACTTTATTTTCTTTTACAATCTATATCCCTTTTCTTCTTCTTTCTGTGAGTGCAAATTTCGGGGTCCTTTTTGGTATTCAATCACTGTTTATCTTGAACGTCTAATAGCCGTTGCTCTCATCCTTTTCAGATTAACAGTTGTTTGAATAGGGGCAGCTGTAGACACCCTAAATTTGCCCTCTGATTTTCTTTCTTCGCCTGTCTTTCATTTGCATCTCATTTGCATTTTTCATTTGGTTATTAACATTTAGAATGCATACCATTTGCATAGTCTCCAAAGACATGGGATCGTTATTGTCTGAAGATTAGGGTTTCATGTCCCTATTTGTGGATTATCAGAGGAATTCAAGGTCTTGGCTATGCCGCTTCATTGGTATCATTCTCTTATTGTTCCTGTCACTAAATTAGGGTTTATTTCCCTGATTTAGCGGTAGTCAAGGATTTCACGTCTGAAAGGACTATTTGCTATGCATCTGGGCCGTCATCAATTCAGTGGTTGATTTCTCAAACAGTGCATGTTCAAGTCAAGTTGTGTTGTGTGCTGAAGTTATCAAATTATCAAGTTGCGATTCATGAGAAGTTTGGTTCAGGAAATTAGACTGTCAGTTATTCTATGCTTCTTCTGCGAATTTATTTTTTAAGAGGATAATTCAGATTATTCAAAGTGATCCAAGAATTATTTTGTCAGAGGATGATTAATTCAGAGAGTTATTCATTTCAGTTGCGAGTTGTCTGATGATAATTGTGTTCATTCATTTAGTGGTTGGTGAAAAAAGTGCAAGTTTGAGTTTGGACATGTGGACTTCTCAACATTCAGTTTCCAACTCGATTTCAAATATCTATCTGCTTCCATTTTTTCTAGCCTAATTCCCGTCCACATTCATTGTATTTATCACTTAAATTCCATAAACCATTTTCTTTTCTTTTTTTGTAGTATCCATTTTTTTTCTTTAAAACCATTTCCTTACCCTATTTATTCACATCCATTTATCCATATAAAATCATTATTTTCAATATTCGTTTTAACTATAACCCTCTTTTTTTCGATTTTTATCCATTCACTATTTTACCTTTTTTCCTTAATCCATTTCATTTTTATAAATCACATTTTATTATCCAACTATCCATTATTATTCTTATTATCCATTTATATAACCATTATTCATATTAATTTTTTCCTTAACCATTTTATTTTTATACAATTCAAAATGCCTTATTACCAAACACCACATGGACCCACCCCAATTTTCATAATTTTCATAACCTGTATAACAAACATACACACAATTTTCATTTCACACTCCAGCCATGGCCCACTCCCAAAAAAAAAACTTTCAGCATCACTCCAACAAATGCTGGCCCCCCCACTCAGCAAAACACACACCTACACGCATAACCTGCTGTTTCTTTCCACTACCATAACACAAAAGTACAACACTTCCTGCACACATCTCACGCAATATACACCAAAAATGTACAAGCACCTTTTTTTCCACTCTTCTTCCGTACGCCATCGCCACCCACAAGCACATTTTTCTGTTGACACACGCAATGACCCTGCATCACGCAATCAGAAAACCTGCATTTTCACAAAGAGACCTTTATTTTTTCTTTTTCCTGCAAAATAACAGCAACACAAAAACTTTGGCATACATCCACAAGTCCAATACACAACACACACCGTGACCTCCATTCTCCAAGACCGTTTTCGTGATAACCTGCAAGGTTTCCTTCATCATTCTTCAACCTGCAAACAGCCAGAAACAACATAACAGAACCTCAATAGCAAAAACCTCATCACGTTTTCTTCACAATCATCTTTAATGACAATCTTTTCTTTGTTTTCCTTCAAATCACAAAACTAACTCCCAACTCATAAAAAACTTCAAACACCTTCTTCAGCACAAACCCCTCTTCCCTGCATCATTACCGCAACACCACACAATCACCCCTCTTCTTCTTCAACCCTTCACCACCTAAACAAACTGGCCTTTCCTCACAATAAACTCACCGCACCATCCCCATTCTTTCACTCATTCACTAATCATCAACAACAACAATCAGACACCACCACCACCTCCCATTTCCGCATCGGCAACCAAAAAACATCAACACCATCGCAAAACTCATCTTCAACCATCACCACCTCACCGCCTCCATAAAACAACAACAACACAGAAACCAAATCAACAATAACAAAATCCAGTGAACAGAAAGAAGAAGATGAAAATAGATTTTGAATCTGATGAGATGAAGACTCGTCGGACACACATCAACAATCGCGAGCACACCTAGAAGGACGTCATATTTCTTGACGGAAGAAGAACAAGGCGACGGTGCGGAGCCAATCACAAAGTGAAGGTTGATGATGAAGCTTCAGTACCGGCGGCGGAGATCGCGATGCATACCGGCAGCGGCGTGATTTGGCCCTTGTTTTGAGATTTGATTTTTTTTTTCCTTTTCTTGAAGAATAACAGGGCGCCGCACGAAGAAGAGGATGGCGTTTTCACCTTTGGGGTTATGCGTTGTGATGCTCAGACTTTCTTTTGCTTCTATCATTTTATTTTAATTTTTTAATTTTTTTTTAGTTATTTTTGTTGTTACTTTTTATTTTTATAAAGAGATTTCATAGTCATGGATGGTTGTTGGTGGGCTAGGCCCATGTGATCCTTCTCTACACCCTTAGATCCTGCGGTGCACCCTTGTCCTTGTTTGTTTGTTTCAAGTAGCCCATGGATCTTCTTGCTACACTACCAGGATTCTCGACTTACTCTCTCTATTTTCATTTTTATTATTATGTTTATGTTGATTTCTTAATGGTGATGTTGTTTAGAACCTAGGTGAATTTGAATATTAATCTTGATTTTATTTTTGATTGAATTCTGACTTTAATTTTGGTTACATTCTAATTGAATTTTTTTGGTTTAACTTGTTTGGTTAGGATCTTGATTATTAATCTCAATATATAATGTTTTTTTCTCTAGTTTCGGTTAATTTGGTTTAATTTAATTTTGGTTTTAATCTAATTATTCTCTAGTTGATTTCTCTTCTTTTTTTTTAATTCAATTAAACTACATTTGATTTTCTTATTAGATCTTGATTTAGTGATAATTTTAATTGAATTTCTTCCTTGCTAGTTCTTATTTCTCTTATTCTCTGGTTAGCATTTCTTCCTTTGGTTTGAGTGATGATTTGGGATGATGAACACTTGAGGACTATTTTGATCGCTTGAAGTTTTTTCTAACAAATATTCTTGAGTGCTTATGCGCGAATTGAAGAGGCAACGGACCTTCTCCGTTAGGTAACACTGAGGCCTGATTTTACTATTGCATGCTGCTGCATCTGGAAGTCCTACTGGTGTAGGCTCTGTTTGTGCATTATTCATCTTATCTCCATATCGCACTTTCATCTCTTTATCTTATCTCCATTTTCACATTCTCATCTCTTTATCTCATTTCATCTTCATATTGCATTCTCATCTCTTCATTCTTATTCATCTCCATTTTCACATTCTCATCTCTTTATCTCATTTCATCTTCATATTGCATTCTCATCTCTTCATTCTTATTCATCTCCATTTTCACATTCTCATCTCTTTATCTCATTTCATCTTCATATTGCATTCTCATCTCTTCATTCTTATTCATCTTCATATCACATTCTCATCTCTTTATCTCATTTCATCTTCATATTGCATTCTCATCTCTTCATTCTTATTCATCTTCACATCGCATTCTCATCTTCTTATCTTATTTCTTTTTCATCTTATCTTATTCCTCATCTTCTTCTATTCGTTCTTAACTTGAGGTGTGCTCAGGCCACCATGGAGCTTCTCCTTTCTCTTCTTATTTCTTCTCCTTCATTAGGATAGTAAAAACCACACAAACCCTAGGGTTTCCAAGCATGATAACAATTAGGGTTGATTAGTCCCCCCATTTAGCTTCCACCTTTGTGTCATCTTTGAGTCTCCTTTTCTCACCTCATAATTAGGGACTAAACCCTAAAGGCTTCAAGGCTTTGTGATTAAGCTTATGCCTGCATCCTTCTCTTAGGATGGAGTGTATAACTTTAATCCTAAGTGTTGAATCCTTAATGTGTTTAGATCTCTTAATCAATCCACATAATAATCATCAAGACATTACACTTGTAACTTGGGCCTTGCATTAGGGTTCTAATTCTTCCTTAAGTGGTTAAGAAGGACTAACCCTAGTGTTAATGGACAAGTCCCCCTCAAGTTGTCTTACAAATCATAAAAAACACTTCATCATCATAACCATTGAATAAAATCCACTTAATCAAAGGCCTGTTTTGTCATGAGTTTAATCTCTAATCATGGATTAAGTTGAGGAGCTTTCCTCAGCTTAAACATTCTCATCTATTATCCTTCTATTAGGATGGTGTAATGAGTCTGTTTAATCCTTGATTAAGGCTTAACCTCATTACTCAACACTAAACAAAAAACACCAAAAACATCTAAATAATCACAAGTAGGTTCATGATCTTAACCCTACATCAAAGGTGATTAAGTGTGAGAATCTGACTTCACACTTAAGGTATTCTCATTACCCCTAATCAGAGGGAAGATATGATGAGTTTACTAACCCATTGTTAGGCTTAAGCTCATTAACTTATAACAAACTTTCAAAAGCAATAAAAGACTGAAAACACAAAAACAAACAATAATCGTCTCCTTCGGGATTCTTTTCTCATCATCTTCACTCACAACCGGGAACTTGCTTCTTCCGTCTAATGCGAGACAGTTAGCACCTGAGCCAGACAGGTCATACACTTGAGCATAGGCAAGTAAGCAGTTCACAAGTCAATTCATCTTTCAGTCTCTTTGGGTCGAACTACGGTGTTCTGACTTCCTCATTGCACGAGAGGATACGTAGGCATAACTTAACAGTTATCGAACAAAAGTCTCTGTACATTCCCCCTCTTTCAGCTTCATTCTTTAGCCTCATGTCCTTGAGCATATTATTCCTGTTCTTACACTGACACTTTCATACTTCATATCACCTATACACTATACACTGGCACCTGTACATTCTTTCCAGCTATTTTATACACAGATTGCACTGACACTACCCCTTTGAAACACAAATCTTTTAAGCGTGGATCCCGTCGAGTACGACGGACAATCTGGGTGCTAATACCTTCCCAGGTTGTAACCAACCCCCTTTCTCAGTCTCTCTGGTTCGCAACCGTCTTATCTGTATCTTTCTAGGTCTATGCAGCATTGCCTTTCCTCCGGGATAAAAATGCCTAGCTGGCGACTCTTTTCATCTCCAGTGAGTTCACGGCTGTGTGTTCCCATTGTTCCTTTCGCCGACCGTTCGCGCTTGTACCTGGATGCTAATCTTTGGGAGCGACAGGGGTGTACCTGCAAAGCACTCCAATGCTTAAGTTAGAAGAGGTATAGAATATTAAGGTTTGTTCAGAATGAGTGAGAATACCTGACCCTTTGCCAAGAAAGGGTATTTATAATGTGCCCCCAGCGCTGGGCCAAGGCCCCTCAATGGGCTTAATCTGACTAGGCCCAAGGAGGAGCTGCCAAGGGACGCGTAAGAAGCGTGAAGACCTAGACAAAAGGTCTGCCCCTTGGTCCAACTACCCCTATCTTTCAGGAGATAATGAAGGGCAGTTGGGTGGCGTGGCAGATGAGATGGCAGACATGCTCTCTGCCCGTCTTCAGTGTGTTCCCGTCGTATCAGCAGGTGATTTATCCAAGAGGTTCACCTGCTCGAGCACATGGGCCTTTGCCCGACATATGTTGGGTTGTGCCCTTGTATATCCTCGCGGCCCAGTCCAGAACAGTCCTTATTTTAAAACTCAGTTTTTTGGTCGCAATTTTATTCTATTTAGAATTTTTTTGGTCCCTTCCAATTGCAGACGTGTGATTCATTTTTACAGTCGTGGAAGTGATGATTACAATTTTTTTAGCCCCCTTCCTTTTTGTAGAGGAAGGAGTAATGGTAAGGGTAAAAAAATTAATTACGTGTTAATAATGATTAGAATAATTTATTATTTAATATATTTTTATAGAATAAATTAATTATTTTTCTTTTAAAATTTATTTGAGTTGTCAAAATGTTAAAGTCTTGAATTGTTTTCTTCACAAACACACCTTAATGTACATTTCTGATTTATAGAGATGAGCCAAAGACATGAGCCTTAAGTTCAGAAAAAATAATCTTTTGAAATTTGTATTAAATGTTTTTAATAGATTTCTAAAAAAACTATTAAAATAATTATTTTATTCTATAAAAAATTATCCTAGTGATCATTGACATATCATTAGAAATAATTTTTTATATCCTAATCATCATTGTCATGTTTGTAAAAGTTAAAGGAACCAAAAAAATTCCAACAGAAATAAAATTGAGGGATAAAAATATAGATTTTGAAATAAAGGAATAAAAAAGTTAAAAACACCTAGGGGGACTAAAATGCATTGAAGCATAAATTATAACAATTTAAAATATTGAGTCATGTTTGGATAAATATATCATGATTCGTCTATAATTTATTTACATAAGTTATTTTTATAATAAAAAATTATATCTATAATGTAATAAGTTATTTATTAAAACTATTTTTAAAATCTAATAAAAATACACTTAACATAATTTATGAAATATGGATATGAGAATCAATTTGAGTTTATGTATGAGAAATCAACTATAAAAGCAATCTATTTAATATGACAAATGATGAAGACGTAATTTGTATTGACTTAATTTGTATTGACTTCTAGAAGATGTAATATAAATGTGCCTAGAGAAATTTTGTAGAAAGTTTTAGAGAAAAAATAGGTTAGGATTGCATATATTCGAGTTATTCAAGATATGTATAAATGAGTATTTACTAGTGTGTTGACATAAGGTGGAGAGACAAACGATTTTTCCATTATAATAAGTTTGCATCAAGGTCCTGCCTAAGCCTATACCTTTTTACTTTAATTTTGGATGTACTCGCAGAATAAATTCCAGATTAAAAGATGTCTCGGTTGCCGCTTTAGGAGGTTGGAGGGAGGATAGATGGAGGTGGGGAGATTTCGGTTTTCCTAACGATTTTTCTGTTTTTTCAAGTGTTTCTTTATCTAATACAGAGGAAACTGTTTCATCGGAAGCTATTCTCGATCAACTTTCGGTTTCCACAGGAACCAATGTTAGTAATCAGGAAATTGCAGTGGGCAGAAGAGAGGAAGTCGCAGACCTGAACGGTTCTGGCACCGGTTCTGGTTTTTCCAACAGTCAGCCGTTTTCTTCGCTTTCACCAGATCCGTGCTCTGCGGTTTTGGGGAACGACAAGCTAGTTTCAGGGAATGCGTCGCTTCAGGTTCCCGCGGAGCTTCAGGATGCCGATTTTTCGGACAAGGTGTCTTATTCGGACCTGTGGAATCAGGTTTTTGGCAGTGGTTTAGATGTTGTGATTCAACATCCAACACCAGTCTCTGAAATAGCAGAAAATCCTATTCTGCGGAATCAGGTTTATGGCAACAGTTTGGATTCTCTTTTTCAACATCCAGTAGTTGTTTCTGGTGTAGTAGATAATCCTATCGTGTATAGCTCTACAGAAAGTTCGGGAAGGATGATTACGGAAGAGGAGAGGGATTCATTCTTGGTCTTAATGTCAAAGTCCGAACCTAATCTCAACATGGAGGATAAGGTCACTTGGAAGCTAGAGTCAGATTCACATTTTTCGGTAAGATCTTTATATCGTAAAATTCACACTAGTAGGATACCTTGTGGACCGATGAACAAAAATGATAGAGATTTTGAGTTACTTTGGAAGATGTTGACTCCAATGAAAACTAAGGCGTTCAGGTGGAGGTGTTTGTTGGATAAACTTCTGACAAAAGATCTTCTTTCGCATAGAGGAATTTCCTTTTCTCCATCTAATTGTAACTGCGTTTTTTGCAACATTCACTTAGAAAATTTGAGTCATCTTCTTTATACTTGTTCGGTGGCGAAGTTAGTGTGAGCTGAAATTTCGGATTGGTTGAGAGTTGTTGGTGGAGGGAGCGGTGATAGCATGGAATCTTTCTTGTCTTGGTATTCTTTTGGCGAGTCGAAGGGGATTAAGAAAGGTAGAGAAGCCATTGTTTGGATGTCCATTTGTTGGGTTTTATGGTTATTTAGGAACAACATCATTTTCAATAAGACCGGGTGGAATATTATGGATATGGTTTGGAAGATGAAATTCTTTATGTGGAAATGGTCGCTCATTGGAGAAATTACACATTCCAATTGCAATTTATACAATCTCAACAAGATCCATTGTTATTTTTGTCTTAGATTGCATTTGGTGGGTAATCTTTCGTTTTAATGAGTATGTAGTTCTTGTGTAATCAGGTTAGAGTATCCTTTGTACACCTTTTAATATATCACTTGCTTATTAAAAAAAATGTATATTTCTGGTTTATAGAGATGGGCCAAGCCAAAGACATGAGTCCTAAGTTAAAAAAAAAAAAGAATCTTTTGAAATTTGTATTAAATGTAGATAACAGATTTCTAAAAAGAAAACTATTAAAATAATTATTTTATTCTATAATAAATTATCCTAGTGATGATTGACACATCATTAGAAATAATTTTTTATATCCTAATCATCTTGTGATGTTTGTAAAAGTTAAAGGGACAAAAAAAATTCCAACAGAAATAAAATTAAGGGATAAAAAAAGTAGATTTTGAAATAAAGGAATAAAAAAGTTAAAAACACCTAGGGGGACAAAAAGGCATTGAAGCATAAATTATAACAATTTAAAATATTGAGATATGTTTGGATAAATATATCATAATTCGTCTATAATTTATTTACATAAGTTTTTTTATAATAAAAAATTATAATAAGTTATTTCTTAAAACTATTTTCAAAATCTAATAAAAATACACTTAATGTAACTTATGAAATATGGATATGAGAATCAACTTAGGTTTATGTATGAGAGATCAACTATAAAAGCAATATATTTAATATGACAAATGATGAAGACATAATTTTTATTGACTTAATTTGCACTTAATTTGTATTGACTTCGAGAAGATGTAATATAAATGTGCCTAGAGAAATTTTATAGAAAGTTTTAGAGAAGAAATAGGTCATGATTGCATATATTCGAGTTATTCAAGATATGTACGAAGGAGTATTTATTAGTGTGTAAACACAAGGTAGAGAGAAAAACTATTTTTCCATTATAATAAGTTTGCATCAAGGTCCTGCCTAAACCTCTACCTTTATACTTTAATTTTGGATGTACTCGCAGAATAAATTCAAGAGATAGTATCGAGATGTGTGTTTTTTTTTAGTTGATATAGTTCTACTTGGAGAGTCAAATGAAGATTTAAATGAGAGGTTGAAGACTTGGAGATAAGTTTTAGAAACTCGTAGCTTTTGCCTAAGCAGGAGTAAGATGGAGTATATGAAATGTAATTTCAGCAAAAGGAGAAATGTTTCTAACCTATAAGTGAAAGTTGGAAACCTTATCATCTTACAAATCATGTGGTTTAAATATTTCGAGTCTACAATAAAATATGATAGAGAAATAGAAAGGGACGTAACTCATCAAATTCAAATGGAGTGGCTGAAATGGAGGAGAGCTTTAGGAGTTTTATGTGACACAACGATATCGTTTAAGCTAAAAAGAAAATTTTATCAGACTATGGTAATATATACGTTGTTGTACAAGACATAATGTTGACGATTGAGAATTAACCCTATATTCCAACTCGACGAATAATTAAATAAAACATATAATACATAAATTCTTCAAGTAGGATGCTACTTAAACATCAACAAAACATACATGAACCACATAATTAAAAATTAAATCATTTGATAAGCAACATTATTATAAAACACTTTGCATTAAAAATCCTCAACAACATTATTAGTTTGAAATGTGGTTCAACATCAAAATAAATAAAAAGATATGCATCATAAAAAAAATAAAAGAACAAATCGTCCCCCTCATATTACATATATGATTCAAAGCGACTCTAAATATAGACTCGATCGACATAAAGCTAATAACCATTTGTCACAAAATGCTTGAGTAGTAGTTCACTCAAACAACATAAATTACATCAGATTTTGAGCTCAAAAATGTAATAACCATTTGTCACAAAATGCTTGAGTAATTCACTCTAACAGCATAAATTAGACTTTGAGCTCACTATATTGAATTTGACTGCTAGAGAACTTACATGGAAACACACTTACAAGAAGATTTCCATAAAACTAAGCTCTAAGATTAAGAGATACTGATTTCATCATCAATTCATTTCTACCAAAGATTTCCAATAATTACTCTATTTAACATTTGTGACATGTCTACTGTCTTAATTTATAGCAGGAAAGGGACTAAAATCATCCAAGGAAATGCAGAATCCATTGCCATGTTCTCTTTCTGAGTACATGAAGAAACATGTGGCTTTGAGCAGAGAAAGAAATTCCTTGACTCCAACTCTAATAACTTCTCGTCCCGCTTCAAGCCTGCACCAACACAAAATAAATATCGTCTTCTTAAAATTTAAATTAGCCTTAAATATTTATAATTTTTTAGTAAGAATTCATTACTTTGGAAAGTGAATTTGGAGTAGTGAAGATCATAAGACTTTGGATCATAGTTCTTCAAAATTGGTCTCCTCTTTTCCTTCTCATAAAACACCAAGGCTGCCTTTATCAAATCTTCAACTGTGTCCTCAGACAACATCAGCACCTGTATTGCATCCAAGCTGTCCCCGATTGTCACCTTCAGTAGCAGTTTCGATGGCCGAAGAATGGAGTTATTTCTTTGCATTTTCGATGTCAGAGAAGTCGAGACATGTCGGCGATCAACAATGTTGGTGGAGTGTTTCTCTGGTAGTGAGTTATGGTGGAGTTTACGGCAAGAACTTAATGGAGTCTTGCCGGAGAAATTTCTCCGAGGTGGCGGAGACGCCATGCTTATAAGGATAAGAATGTTTGCTTTCTTTGTTTTACTTTGTTAAGAGATGGTTTAAAAGCATCATGCGGGTTTGAGAAATGTTGTTTGAACTAGTTAAGCAAAAATATGGAACATACAAACAATTTATGTTTGGTTGGTTATGGATAGGAAGTTTCTCAAAAGTGGCAGGATTTTTAGCTTTATGTACGAGAAATTGTCACGGAAAGAGGTGTAGTTTCAACCGTTTGTTTAGAACAATTTTGTCAAATTCTATGCATGAGATATTTTGTTTGAGATATCTAAGGACCAGAACTTCTTCTCAATAGATTTTTTTTTCTTTTCTTTTTCAATTCATCTCTATTATGAGCGTTCCTCCAAAATTTTCATTCTAACACTAATTGGAATGATGCTTTTGGAGTGAAATTTTGTGGCATAAACAAAAGGGGGTGTACCTCATATGGTAGAGCACTCGCTTCGCATGCGAGAGGCACGGGGTTCGATTCCCCGCACCTCCAATTATATGACATTTTAAAATAAGTTTTAGTTCTATTTATCTTATTTTGTGTTTGAATCTAAACCACCAAATTTATGAAAGATGGTTGAAATGAAGAAAGATCTCTGAAGTTTTATGTAACAAAAATATTCTTCAAGATGACGGAATTTCTTTTATCGAGCATTGATAAGATCTATCATGTTGTAAGGGGCAAAATAATGGGCAATTAAGAATCGATACAAGGAAGTAAGTGTAACATAGACGAGGATGTTGTTTTGGATGTGTGACCAGAAAAAAAGACTATTAGAAATTTAATATAAACCGAATTGACCAAGGCTGGAATCGTGAAGGAAATCACTTTCCTTAAAGGCATTTCAAGCACTCTCAAAAATTGTCTTAGAGTTGGAACGCATGAATACCCAGGATAATTCAGTCTTTTATTGAATCTGCGTAAGACCGACGAAAATTCGATTATGTAGCGAAGAGTGTTTGGAATTTTGTATAAGAGAATATTTGATTTTTAATATATTTTCTGAATTCCGGAATGAGGTATTTATAGGCATGCATGTGTTGTTTCACAAGGTTGCGACCCTTGATGAAACAATACCTTTTAACCAAAAGTTGTCATGTTTCCAACCATTGCCTATTTTCATTCCGCAACAACACTTCATGAAGTGTTGCTTCTCTTCCATTTTTCTTGTCATTTTGGAACACACCAATTGGACATTTAATTCTCATAAATTATTACAACCCCCCACTTGTTCTAATAATGACAAGACCAATTCCCAAAAAAAAAAAAGAAACATAGAATGTTAATACAGTTAAGTATCTTACGATTTGAACTTAACCTTAGTAAGAATAACGCAGTCTAATCAGAACGTTAGGTAGCTATGCTTTGAACCGTTATCCCATGTGATTAGACCGACATTACCATACACACACACACACACACTTTAATGGTTCTTCTCCTACATGTCTCGCCTAGCACTATTTATGGCCATGTGTTTTTCCTGTTTTCATGAATTTTCCATGAGAGAAACTCCAACTCTCACTTTGAGATGACACCATCTCGAAATTCACATAGGTGAAGTTCATTTTTGTATCCATTTCCTTGGAATGCATATCCTTGATATGGAACTTCATTAAGAGTTTAAAAAAAACTCAACCCTCGATATATAATAGTCAACATTATCGCAAAATGTTATACAATCTTCCAAATCAATGACTTGTTGTTACCCATTGAATCTTATGTTAAGATTTATTAACTTCAAATTGGGTTACTATCATTGTTGGAACCCTTATTCAAGGAGTTTTAACCTCTTGCCTCTCGAGGTTGTTTTTACTAAGTTTCTGGCCAGTATCTTAGTAATTGGATCAAGAAATTGTAGCTCGATCGTATGTATGTGAATGATTACATTCTTAATCAATTTCCTCACGAAAGAATGTCTAAGTCCTACTTGTCTAGACTTTTTGTTATACACTTTTGTATACTTTAGTTAAAGTGGTTTGACTACTGCAATGTATCAACATCTTTGAAACATTGTCTTTAGCCAATGAAACTTATAAGAAAAGGTCCCTCAACCATTCAACTTCTTCACTAGCAGAAGCAAGAGCCTTAAAACTCTGATTCTATGGTTGAGAGAGTGATTCATATTTGTTTCTTGCTCTTCCAAGAAATTACACTCATGGGTAGTGTAAATATCCACCCAAATGTAGATTTATGATATTCAATACTCAATATCCATCTCGCATCGGTATATCCTTCTAATATAACAGTAAGTCTACCATAATGGAGGCCATAACTTTTTTCACGAGATAGTCGGAAATCCTAATGATGGTCATCCAATGCCAATTAGATTTCTAGTAAAATCTACTCATTTTACTAATTTCAAATGTTGTGTCGGTTCTAGTACATTGCAAACATTTGCATATTCTAATTGAATCACAACTCTTCCATCAATCTTTTGAAGTTTGACACTAGAATCAAATAAAGTGGTCATTTCTTTAAAGCGTGAGTGTTTGAACTTATCAAACACTTTTCTTAACATAGTATTTTTGACTAAGTTATAACCCCCACTATTTCTCTTTTCCTTTGATTCACAAAAGTGTGTCAAGTAGTCCAAGATCATTCAGGAAAATAAAAAGAGATAAAAGAGGAAAGTTCTAACCAAACTTGATGATGCTTCCATTTATGATCATAAGAGTTCCATCTTTATAAGCTAGCAAATGGCTAAATAAAGGCAAAGCTACCATCTCCATGAAGATCAAAGCAAAGGGAAAATGTCCTAGAATCTAAGTCCAAAACTCCAACTCCAATGCAAAGGATAGTAACTAATAGTCCAAGATGGGAGCAATTAAGTTTTTTAGAGGTTTAATCCTTTATTAATATTTTTGTGTCCAAGTGGACAAAAGGAAAATCAACACAATAATAATAATAAGAATATAAACATGATAATGGATGATAAAGCAATATAAAGCATAATAAAAGTAAAGACGATAAACGTGCAAGAAAGAAATTAAAATGTTAGTATAGTAATAGTAATAATAATAATATACATAATATTGATATGATGAACTTAATCATCCATAACCAAAAGAGTAACCAAGGTACTTAGTACCAAAAATCGAAAAAGCAACCGATTCCGCTTAGTATCTTACATTATAGTCATTAATCAAGGCTATTAGATCCAAATTCAATGAAGTTTGAAAGAAGATTGGGAGACCCAAAGCAACTACGCATCAAACTTCACAAGTCTTGAATCCTAACGCAAAAAGATCAATCACTTTGGAATTACGCGACCAACACGAGGTCCGGTCCACGAAAGTGCAAGTATCCAATTGAATTTTTTATTCCAAATTCAGGATATATTTAGGTCTATGTTAAGCAATCGCCGAGTAATTTACGGAGTAATAACCCTAGAAATGAGGCCGACCAACACCAATTAAGGTGAACTATGTATGTGCTAATACATGTGAGATAAACGATATGTAAATCGCCATCCGAAAGCAATACCGCACGAAACTAAAGATGAATACTAAATTGAATTTCATTTATGGTATTCTTTCATCTTTAAGTTCAATCACTCATCTTGGTGGATTCAAGTTTGAAAATATCTTACTAATGCAAAGTACCTAAAGTGAATTAAATAATTCACTTAGAGGTAGATTCAGAATAATGAATATTAACCACTCTAATCTACACCCAAAGTCCATTGAAATTAAAGAGAAATCAGTCCCAAGAATGTCTCCCAAGGTAAAAATAAGAAGGAGGAAGAAGAAGAAGAAGAAGCAAGAGGAACCAAGATCAAGTCAAAAAACAAGCCAAAAACAGTTTCTGGAGCAGTGTTAATCGGTTAACCCATTGGTTAATCGATTAACACAGCTGGATTTTAAATTCTGGCGCAAAAACAACATTCATTAATCGGTTAACCATTTTGTACTACAAATGGTTAATAGGTTAACACTGCACCAATAGCAGAAAAATTGCCAAAATTCAGCATGATCCTCTTTCAAAAATACTTCCAAAAAACCACATGATCATGAACTGAATTGACACTAATTTTAAAATAAAAAACCAGTGAAATACCTGTAATCAAGAAATAATTTATGATCCATAGGATCAACAACCAAAGTAACCAAAGATCTACATCTTGAATGTTGATGATGAAGGTATAACCATGGAAGAAGAGGAATTACCAAGAGCACTATTCAAATTGATTCAATATCAAGCTTGATCTTTTGAAATTGATGAACACAAAAAGAATATGATGAAGGTTTAGTTCAAAGTTGATCAAGAATTCAAGGTGAATTCTTGATAACTTTCAAAAAAGAGAGAAGAAGAGCTTTAGTGAATTTTTGGTTTGGGGGGATATTTTGCATGAGATTTGTTAGCTATGAAAAGCTTGAGAATTGAATGAGAAAATGACTCTATTTAAAGAGTCTAGGTATGAGAATTTGGTGGAATGAAGCTTGCTTTGGAAATTCAAAATTAGTTTTGAAAATTCAAATTTGGTGGGAAATGTAAAAGAGTGGTGAATAGTGAGGGTTTATGGTAGAAAATGATCAAAATGATGTAGAGAATTAAGAGTGAAATGGATCTAGAATATTCCAATGAGATCAATGGCTAAGATGTGCTGAAATTTGAACAAAAAATTCAAATTTCGCACTGGTTAATCGGTTAACACATTGGTTTACCGGTTAACCAGGTCAAAATTTGAATATTTTGTTTAACTTTGATTGTTTGATTGTTTCGGCTCGATTCTTTTGTACGTCGAAGAAGGCATGAAAATAAACACATAAACCTTGGAATTCCTTGAATAAATCAATTAAATAGGGAAATCCTCGATCAGAAAAATTTGTAGATCAACTTCGACTTTTAGCTGTGAAATTCATTCGAGCTGCGAGACTACTATTTTTGGCATTTTTGACCTGAAAATGATTAACAAAAGAAAACAACAAATATTTTTGGATTTTAATTAGTGATTAGTAAATATAAACAAATAAAATAAAATAAAAGCAATGGTGATCCCCTGTGAGGCATAAACCTACATCTGAGAAGAACCGAAAAATCAGTGTGATCTTGTTTGTATTGCAAGATGCAGATGAAAACAATGCGAAGAAATATGGCAAAAATTAGGATATTACAGCGGGGAATCTTAAATCGGCGATGTTGATCTCCAATACGGTGGTGCGGGGGTGAACCTGCTAGGTTAGTCCTCCAACATTCAAATCAGTTCATAATTTAATACGTGTATAGTAAAAAATATAAAACTTAAATGCATTCAAATATTTTTCTTAAAGGACGAGTTTTTTTATAAATTTGTTTATATATAAGACCGGAGGAAGTATGTTTTAATTAAGTCGAAAGGGAATCTTTCATTAACATGCTATGTTTTAGTCTAACTGAAAAGTAAATGAATCAAATCAAATCCCCAATTTGAATTATTGACCTGGGCCAGTAAAGAAACTACAGTGAATTGAATGAGCGATATATTTACTACAACTTTGGTCAACAAACTAAAAGCTCTTGATATATTTCAAAAGATTCATTAATCTAGCCAAATTCATCAAAAAGAGATACCATACACAATATGCAACCAAGCACATTAATGATTATGGTCATGGTTTAAAGCTTCTTTATAGTTTGTGAAAGTCAGCATGACGATTATAACAGTTGCATTGCATGCACTATGAATTACTCTATTCACATTTGTAGGTCACACATGCATACTACTAGATAAATAAATGCATGCTTAAATCAAATCCGCATGCAAATTAATGAGTTTGCACACTACACTAATTGCAGATCCTATGTGATGCTACATTACCAATCAATTACGAATAGCTACAAATAGGAAAAGCACATGACATGCAACAGTGCTTTGAGAATCTATCTTTATGGTGATTTTAGTCCAAGCACCAAATCATTTGCACCCATCACATCATCTTCACCGTATAGACCACTTATTAAATTGATGATTAGCGGGGGCTGAGACTCAATCATTTCATCTCAGTCACCCTTTGTGCTTTGACCCACACCTACACCATATGAATATTTATATATATAACAATTGACATTATTAGTCGTGATTTAAGATGACGCTTTAAAGATAGCCAAATGTTAGTTAAAAGTAAATAGGGAGAGACAATGATTGTTACTAGTTATAACGAAGTGAGGTAATGTGAAAATGAGGAAGTAGTTAAGAGCGTGAAGGAGCAAATGATTAAAAGAGAGGGTTGCAAAGCTAACGTTTTGGATAGGCACGAAAGACACTTGTTTTCAACTTTTTAAACAATGACCATACCAGTAGCTAGGATCAGTCTCATTTTGATATCTTTGTTCATGATGTACAAGAGGCAAGAGTCAACAAGTCTACTTTATCAATCTCATCAATGGAGCCTCCGATGAATGGGCGTGAGTTTTTACCACCTGCGCACTTGCTATAGTTTTCAATTTTCATTAGGTTTTATCATATGATGAGCAGCCGAAAGAGAGATCACAATACTATACTTGATTTTGACACTTTCATTTCAACTATATAACCAATTAATTAATTAATCAATACGGTCAATGATTCTAGCAAAATATGTTCTTTTTTTAACGGTATTATCTAATTCTAATAAATTATAACTTTGAAAAACTTTATAACTTTTAACTATAAATCCACAAATGTTAGGTATAAGTTAGCTTCAAGACACATACATAGTTCCTTTTGAAGAACACATGTTGCGTTTGACACCAAAGATTATCCTATATAATTTGGAAGGTTGTCAGCAACTAATAACAAATAAATTGCTCTCAAGAGTTTGAGTATCCAGTATAAGTTTTAAGTGTTTGCACCACTAATAAAAAATACATCGTTTTAATAAGCCTTTTATAATAGAATACATATATATATATATATATATATATATATATATATATATATATATATATATATATATATATATATATATATATATATATATTTTAAGCAAGTGATATATTAATTAAAACGAGTATAAAGGTATTTCACCTAAATACAAAAAGTGAAGACCGAGAACAAAACTCGCCGAAACACAAAAAAAATATTACTTGCCAAATTGCACCTAAGACATGAATAACAATGGGTCCTTGTCGAAATCATATAAGGTGCAATTGGGATGAGTAATTTTCTCAAACATATTCCACTTCCAAATCGAGATCTTGACCTTCCAAACAATGTCTAAAATATTCCAACTATGATTTCCAAAAATAATCTCATTCCGCACCAACCAAATATTCCAACATATCGCCATCCAAATAATCCCTTCTTTACTTTTCGCGAATTTTTTTGACTTGCAAAAGGCAACCCAATCCAAAAAACTACTTTTCAAACTAACTTTAACGGGCTCCTTAAACTCCACCCAATCTGATATATCATTCCACATCAAATTGGTCACTCTACACTAAAGCAATAAATGATCTAAATTCTCGAAGGGCGATTCGCAAAACACACACACGGATCCAACTGATTCACCTATAACTCCTCTCCTGGCCAACGAGACTTTAGTAGGTAATTTATAAAAAAAACAACGCCAAATAAAGGCCTTGATTTTGAAAGGAACCAACAACTTCCAAACTAAGTAAGACCAACATCGTCTCTATTTGGAGGACCAAACGAGACATGAGAAGCAAAAACCCGCCTATAAAAGGATTTAACCGTAAACATAAAATTGTCTTCTAAATCCCACAAAATTTTATCCTTAATCCCTCTTTTTGGAAGAATATTCACTAAAAGTTGAGACAAACACAACTTTTCAATTTCCGAACCCGATTCTTCCACACTTCTTCGGTCCGCGCCCGCCCCCCCAGTTTCTAGCCGAACCAGGAACAGAAGCTGCACCTGCATAAACAACCACACTTGCAGCTAATGTTGGTCTGTTCGAAGGCTGCAGAAAAGTCTGTAAAATGCGTGGCTCTTGTACAAGAGCAGTAATAAAATATGTCCGATCAACTGAATAATCATCCGCTATTGCATTCGATCCGCCTGAAACAATATTGTCCATAAATGAAACAGGATCAGAATTCGTACCATCATTCAAACCAGTAGCAGAAAATGGAACCGAAATCCTGTTGCCCATCCCAACCAAGTTTCTACAGTCACCATCAACAAGAAATGCATGATCATAATTCATGTTGCCCAAACTAGCCCCTAACAGATCACCTGTAACATTTAATTCCTGAGGAGAAAATACATCTGTGGAACTGTTAGTAGCATATGTCATCCAAAAATCCTTGACACCAACATCACCCCACCGCCAGCAATCATCCGTCCAACCACCCATCACCGCGACCGAAACCTCTTTCAATTGTGACTCCGTGAAAACCAACGGAAATAACTGTGATAATTTCCCTTTACTTGTCCAATCTGTCTTCCAAAAACAAAAACCGTAACCGTCACCAAGAACAACCCTACAATTATCCGTCAACACATCATCTAACCGACAATTCCAGCAAGAGATTGCACCTTTAAACCAATGAGAAACTGATTTTAACTTGGAAAAATCAGCCCGATTATGCCACACTAACAACCTAATATCTCTGTATCTAGTCTTAAGAACACGAAACCAAAAGTCATCAGAGCCCCCTATAATCCTCCACCTCCATTTGTTTAAAAGAGCTTCATTAAAGACATCCATCCTTTCAAATTAAGACCACCATTTAAATGTGGCAAACATAAATCTTTTCAGTTTATCCAATGGATTTTGCGCCTCGTTTCCGAACTACCCCATAGAAACCTACTTTGAATCCGCATCATTTCCTTCCAAATTTTAATCGGAGCTTTGTAAAACGAGAGATGAAAGATCGATAAACTACTAAGCACAAATTTGATCAAAGTAACTTTACCACCAAAGGACAAAAGCCCACCCTTCCACGCCAAAAGTCTCTTTTCAAATTTTGAAATCAAAGTCTTCCAAGAACTAATTCGTCTAGGATTTGAGCCAATCGGTAAACCCAGAAAAGAAAACCTAAAGGACTCCAACCTACTAGAAAGAAAAATGGTCGCCGCTTCAAGAAAGTTATCTCGAACATTGATACCAATAATCTTGATTTTGTGAAAATTTATTCCAAGACCCGAAACCAATTTGAAAGCTCGGAGCACCGCCTTTATGGCCCAAAATATGCCTCCAACTCCCATCCCCCACCAATAAAGTGTCATCCGCATATTGTAAGACATCAATGAAGCACTTCCTGTTAACGTCGAAACCCGAAAATTCACCAATATTAACCGCATTCCTAATCAAACTCGTCAAACCCTTTGTTACCAAAACGAATATAAACGGAGATAACAAATCTCCTTGCCTTAAATCTTTTTATACCTCCAACTCCTTGGTTGGGCTACCATAAACAAATACGGACATCTAACTTGAAAACACCAAAGCCTCCATCCACCCCATCCACCTCTCTCCAAATCACATTCTTCTTAACATGTATCTTAGAAAATTCCAAGACACTTTATCATAGGCCTTTTCAAAATCTACTTTGAAAAGAGTGCATTCTCTCTTCTCCTTGATAGAAAAATCCATTAGTTTGTTAGCCACAAGAACTTCATCTAGTAATTGGCGACCGAGAACAAATGTCGTTTGGCACAGTGAAATGATGAATTTAAGAACCAATTTCAATCTCGACACCAATAGTTTATCCAAGGCCTTATAAATGCATCTGACTAGGCAAATTGGCCTATACTCATCGAGGGACAAACGATTATCTCTCTTCGGGATCAACAAAAGGAAATATGAGACTATCGCTTTAGATAAAACGACACTCCGGTGAAAATCCGAAAAAAGTCGATCGAAATCATCTTTTAAAAAGAACCAACATTTCTTAATAAACAAGAACGTATGCCCATCCGGCCCCGGACTTTTAGAGCCGCCACAACTCCACACCGCCTCCTTAATTTCCTCTTCCGAAAAAGGCACTTCTAGTAAATCTTTCTCCGTTGTCGAAATAGACTTAAAATCCACACCATCAAGAGATAACCACTCTTAATCTTGCTCTGTGAATTTCCTAGAAAAATGGCATACACCTCCTCTCTCATCCCTTCCACTGTATCCACCAAACCACCCTCCGTATTTAAAGAACCCAAAAAATTCCACCTTCTCCTCTCCATTTCAACCTAGCCTTTTGAATTAGCATGTTCTCTTTGATTTTTAAATTCAACCAAAACCGACTATTTGCCTCCTTGCGGATGATGTTGATATCTTTCACTTGAGACTCCTCATACAAATCAAGATCTTCATCCCCTTTATTAATCCCCTTAACACCCAACTCCACTTCTAAATCAAACTTCCCAAACACTTCAATATTCCACCTTCTAAGATTAAATTTAAGCAATCAAAGTTTCTCCTTAAGAACAAAAACACTTATACTGTGAACATTCAAGCTTTTCCACGCCTCCTCCACAAAAGGTATAAATTGTTTGTCACCAAACCATTCATTGTTGAACTTGAAAGGTTTAGGCCCCCAATTAGAAATGTCTGATAACAACCAAACCAGACAATGGTCCGAAACATCTCTCAAATCAATCAACTGACCAACTATGCCCCATCTATTGATAACGCTTTCGGAAACTAGAAAGCGATCAAGCATACTCATAGCCAAACCATCTCCACTGTACCAAGAGAATTTCTTACCCTTACACGGAAGATCCACCAAATAATAATAAAAAGTAAACTCCGAGAAATCTCTCACCTCCAACCTTCTAACCACCGAAGCCCTACCTTTCCTCTCTCTTCGATCGACAATAGCATTAAAGTCTCCCCCGATGATCCAGTCTCCATATAGGAATCTATATTTCAAAGAAATCAAATCTCTCCATAACTTCCTTTTAAGAACAATATCACCAATACGAATACACGTTCACGATATAGTCATGGAAATCCTTCCACCTAACTTTCAACCCAAGATATCTGATGGGGCGAAGAAGTGATGTGTCTAGCGGTATCTGAACTGCAAGCGCACAACCTATCGCAATAGTAATAAAAAGATGTCGAACCCACAGGGACTTTGTAATCACTCTAGTGCTAGAAGGTCTGCTAGTTTAGCTAAGGCGGGAATTTTGTCACGGTTATGGTTTTAAGGATTAAAAACGGGAATTAAACTTAGTTAAGGAAATAATGAGAAGGCGGTCGGTATGTAATTATATTAACCTATGCGGGTCAATCTAGCCTAAGCTTATAAAGATGTTTCACTTAAATAATTCTGTAGAAATTAACAGTTTAAAAACCCTCGACTCACACTCTCGTGGTCTTATCTCAGATCTTACTCCTAAAGCCCTATGTCTGCTCTCGCTAGCCCATAAGTGTTTAGAAAATAATTTTTGAAAACTTAATAAGTCTAATTCGTTTTAAAGCGCTCTCGCTGTATTTAAATCGAATGCCTAACTTTAGCTATCCGGTTAAAATCTCACACTCTCGTGGTCTCGACCTAACCTATTTCACTTCTCTTACTCTCGTAACAAAAAAGCTTGATTTTAATTATAAAAAGTCACAGCCAGAATATAAGTTCTTAAGTGTTTTTAGCTTAGATTCGATTCATCTGCTTGGTTTGGTTTATTACATACCGACTCAATTAACTTAGCTACTCATACTAATTAAAACAACAGACAGATACAAAATGGAATTAATAAATATTAAAACATTCATTATATAATGATAACAGAAACTTAACATAAATAAATAAACTTAATATAAATTGTAAAATAAAAAACCTGAACAAATGAATTCTTAGGCTCCTTTTTCCACAAATTGGCAAGCTCGGAGTGTCGGAATCGAAATAAAATACTAAGTTCTGAGGCTTAAAGAAATTAAATTAAGATAACAATTTCCTAATGTTGGAAATTGTTATTAAAGGGTTTGGAAATAAAACAGAGAAACAACAACAAGAACAAAAGTTGGAAAATAAATTGGGTTGTAAAAACGGCAGAGCTTCCGCATAAAAATTCAATAATAAACTCTGTACTTTCTTCATCTACTTCTTTGATATTTATAGCAGAGAAATTTGGCATTTGAGGAGTAGGAGCGTGGGCTTTGGTTGTTTTGTTTTGAGAGAATCCAGGAGAACATGGTTTACTGGCGTTGTTGAAGTTGAGAGAAAATATGAGTCTCTGAAGACTTTTTCTCTTTGTTGCGTTGCACGTTTTCATAAATACATTCAAATAAATTAAATAAGCTTTGTCACGTTCGTGACATTGATGTAACGGTCAGATTTCCTCATATTAGCGCGTCACGGTCGTGACATTGGTGTAACGGTCGTGAGAGCTCTAATTGGCGTGTCACGGTCGTGAGGCAGTTGTGACGACCGTGAGAGCAACAAAATATGCAGTCTTTTGCAGAATTGATTTCTCTCTTTTCTTTTCTTGCTAATTTTTGTTCCTTTGATCCTTTTCCATGATTTTGGCTCTAGACATGTTATACCTGCAATGTGACATAAAAACTTGAAACAATCGGGAGTTAAAAGGACTAATGTACGATAAAACGGACTAAAAACATAGTAATAATGCGATACGATTTCTCGTTATCAAACTCTCCCATACTTAAACCTTTGCTTGTCCTCAAGCAAATAGTCAAGTGAAAAATGATCGGACAATTTTCATCAGACGCACACACATAACATACCATACGAGAAGTCATTTAGTTAGATAGACCGATACTAGAGTAGAACACTAACGATACACTAATGACACAAGCAACAAGCTAAGTCGTCGACTTCCCCTTAAACGAAACATTCAGTAATTCCATTATGATTCTACCTAGAGTCTTTCGTTCTTATTTCACCCGGTTTCGTTCTAGCGCAATCACATTAAGCCCTTTGTCGTAGCACGCACGTAGTGGAGTAGCCGGTTAGTGACTTTGATCCTTTATTAGCACGGGGTCTGGTACACGAATGTGGGAACCCTTTACATATTATCCAAATTGGAGGTTGTGGGGGATCGAGCCTTAGCACGCCCTACCAAGTTCAGAACCAGATACCTCTGAACCAACCAGCAATGGACTCCTTCTTTTATTACTCGTCTCTTATATGCGACTGTGTACTTTGGTGCAATTTCTTTTTATGGCAGCGAGATATGAAGGATTGTTTATAGATTAGGCATCAAACACTTATGTTCATCGTCTCCCCACGTGGTTTGTGTCCAGACGGTGCTGACTGCTAGTATAAACTACTAGGAATTACTTTAGAACTAAGACTTAAGGTATAGTCATAACAATTATCGAAATGGAATGCTTAAGTAGGAAGTCTAAGGTGTCAAGACTGTATTGATCTTGTTGGATCTTTCTCAGCTTCCTAACTATGAGTTCATAGGTATGTCGAGTAATGCGAAGATAAAGCAAAAAAAATTCGGTATGGCTAAATAAAGCGGGGAAGAATTGAAACTTAAGAAATAGCATAAATATTACTTGTTCAATTGAAAATGCGAAAAGGGAAAGTACAAGGAATGGAAAAAGGGAAAGGTACCTCTCCCACACTATATCAGACATTGTCCTCAATGTTGTGATATAATAGCGGGGAAATATGTTACACAAATAGAATGCAAAAACAAAAAGAAAATCTAATGCTGCTGACGACCACGGCCTCGGCTTCTGGTGCGGGAGCGTCTGGTAGGAGTGGCTTCCTCATCAGAACCAGCGACAGTGAGAGCGGTGACGTCCATCCGCAAAGCTTCCAACTCGCTGAAGATCTCTCCTAACTTCGCATCTGTTGTCTCTTGGTTTCTGACAACAGTGGCAAGGAGTGCATCATACTGCTCCTTCTGCTTCTGCTCCAGTGCGGCATTCATCTGATTTTGCTGGTGAATGGCACATAGGACTTCTTCAAGGGTGATCTCAGCTGAAGGTGGCTGCCTGGTAGAAGACTCAGGTATGTCCTGAACTGGCTCAGCAGCATCCATCGCATCCTGCATCTCATCCACAAGTGCATCAGGCTGCTCGTCAACAATCGGAACATGGCCTGTGGGAGACGGTAAATCAAATAGCCAATTGGCTCTGTTTGATGGATCAATCTGGTTCCTGCAAGGCAAAACGATATTATAATAGATGGTGCCTTGTATCACAGGGTTGAACCTGCCATCCTCACGCTGAGAGATCATGTGAGCGGACTTGTAGTTGTTCAAGGTAAGCAGCTCCGGTGCTCTATGAAGCAAATGAGAGAGGTGGTCACCAAGATTCAACTGTATAGCAAGGGAGGTGACAATCCCGCCAATGTAGAAGGGAGTGGCTCCTCTTTGTCCTACCGACTGAATGTGGGCCAGAAGGAACAGAGCAGCGTTGATGCGTTCTTCATTCAAGGCACAATGCAAGAATAGGAGCTCTTTGGAATTGAGCTTGTGGTTGCTCTCTCTTGCAAAGATGGTGTTGCATATGATACGATGAAAATACCGTATTGCTGGATTATGGATATGAGTAGCATTGAGACTTTGGTAGGCGGAAGCACGGCTGTTTGTGATGTTGTGCCACAAAGTGAAAGCTGCTTCATTAAAGTTGTCGGGCACACGAAGGTGGGCACCGTCACCATGACTGAAGCCTAAAAGTTCAGCGACTCTGGTTTGAGTTAGTTCGAACTCTCTGCCAAGCATTCGGAATTTTGCGATGCCTGTGAGTTGATTTGTTGATCCAGATGGTGTGATGTATTGGAAGGAACTCAGGAACTCCAGAGTGAGGTTTGCAAATGTTGGTTGCGGTTGACTGCATAAGTCCCACAAGCCAACTTTTTCAAGAAGTAGCTTCACTCCGTCGAACAATCCTAACTCCCTCAGACAGTCGAGGTCGACGTACCGAGTAGTTTGGATGCCTCGGGTTTGAAACCTTTCAAACTTCGCTCTCTGTGCTGCCCCTTGTTCTCCCTCTCTAAACTGAATGTTTGCCATTGCATGCAAATGAGGTTTATCGTGAGATAGGTGTTTGAGGTTTTGTGATGAAAATGTGAAGAAATTGATTGATTTATAGAGGAGTGAAGGGAATATGTGGAGTTGGGGTTAAATGAGGAAGTGGAACGGAGTAATGGTGAATAATGGGTGATTATGGATGGTTACGGGAGAAGAATAGGTAATGGGAGGTTAGAAGATTTTGGGAAAAAGAAGTGGAGACGAAGAAGAACGGCCTCTGTAACTCAGAGGTCGTGCAATAGGATTGTCACGGTCGTGAGGGGGTGGTTACGACCGTGATGTTCACAAAATTTGGAATTTCACAGAATGTTTACCTCAGTTCAATCCAATTATAATTCTTATCACATTCAATAATTAATTCCAACATAACACATAGCAATGGATCAATATATAATAGCATTGGATTTCATCACACGAAAATTCATCAAAATATCCAGCAATTAAAAGTATCAGTATATTATTACTGATAGTAACAAATATCATAAAGTATTAATCAAACATGCAATTGGAATGCACTAAATTATGAAACATGTAAATAGACTGACTGAAAAATTGCATAAATGGAAATACTTTGTTTTTGACATAACAGAAAGAAATTACAGTGATAAAAATAAACTATGAAATGTTGCAAAAATTCAAAACTAACTAGAAACAAAAAGCAAAAAGTAAAATTAATCAAATTACTACAGTTCATCAAAGTCGCTTCTTCAAGTCTTCAAGTGCGGAGTTTATATGGTAAAACTATTCACATGTTATATCAGTTAAGCCTATAATGTCTAATCTCATGCTTTTAATTTCATCCTTAACAACATTAATGTCAGCTTGGTATACTTCAAGAGTTGTCAAAATTTTGTTCAAGCTGTCAGCATATCCTACTTGGTTGATTTCAGGGGTCTCAATATCTTCATCAGTGTGGTTGATGTCATGGTAACCAGGACGGGTCTCATGGTCACTTTCTACATCAATCATCATGTCATCCCTAATTTGGTAGGATTGTGGTGTTTCAGGTGTTGTTGGATAGTCAGGAGGAGTAAGCTCATAAAGCCAATTATCTCTATTGTGAACGCTGACTTTAGCATGGTTCGGTAATGTGAACAAGGTTACGATTTCATTCCTAATTAGGTACTCAAATGGTGGTTGTCCTATGTTTCCTATTATTTGGCGGTTAAAGCAGAAATTCAAATTCATAGGGCGAATGGTACCAAAACGGGTGCACTTGTGTAAATGATATCTAAGTCCGAGGGCATTAGCAATCATGGTGACCAGGCCTCCTACCAATATTGGTAGATTAGGTTCCTCTTGGATGCGGGTAAAGGTCTGCATCATGAAGGGTACAACATTTATGGGTTTTCCATCGGTCAAACAGGACATAATGAATATCTCATCCTTAGATACTTTAGTAAGGTTCTCTTCCTTTCCAAAGAAGGTGTGGGCAAGGATTTTATGAAAATAGCGGATAGCGGGGTTGTGTATTTCATCATTGTCCATGTTATCCCGCTCAGGGTGGTAGTTTCCGGTTAAAGTTCCCCAAAAGAAATCTAGCTCAATATCCATTAATTCTACCTGGGTGGTAGTAAAGGCGAAAGGTCCGCTAGGAAATCCTAGTAGGTCAGCTAGTTCCTTGTGGTTATAGACATATTCGATACCGAATAGTCGGAAACTAATAAATCCTTTCCTTAATCCAAATCCACGCTCAGGTAGGTAAACTAAGGAGCTTAAAAATTCAAGGGTGAGCTCGCGGTAAGTTACAAACTTATGTTTTATGAGAGCTTTCTCCCATCCAAGCTGGTTAAACATGTATAGGATGCTATCATTTATTCCTAAGGTTTCCATAGTTAGTTCATCATAATACAGAGTCAAATCCATGTGTCTCTGTGATAATTCCTCAAATTTCCTTCTTTGGTTCCTACCTCTAAATATGGTTTCCATGAAGTTTCTTGGTTGGTTAGCCATAGTTAGTGTTAAACCGGGAGAAACAAATCAGGGGAGAAAGAGGTAAGGTAGAAAAGACTTTAGAAAATATGTAGCAAGGTAAATTTAAAAGTGATTTAGAAAATGAAAGTTAAAAATAAAGAAAATAAGGAATAGAAAATAGATAAATAAAGTCAATAATAAAAATGAAATAAAACAATAAAATGGGTTGCCTCCCACTAAGCGCTGTTTTTATCGTCATAAGCCTGACGTAGTGCTTAGTGGTAGATTAATCAGGGAAGTTAGTGGACAACTCTAAAAGTTTTAAATTATTCGCATAATCTCTGTTTTCAATATTATGGTAATGTTTTAGTCGTTGTCCGTTTATTGTGAACAGTTCACTATTCCTACCCTTAATTTCTATTGCTCCGCTTGGGAACACTCTAGTAATTTCAAAGGGTCCTGACCATCTAGATTTTAGTTTTCCAGGAAAAAGCCTAAGTCTTGAATTAAAGAGGAGCACAACGTCTCCCACACTAAATTCTTTCCTAGATAGGCGCTTATCGTGCCATCGCTTGGTTCTTTCTTTATATATCTTAGCATTCTCGTATGCGTCCAACCTTAATTCTTCTAATTCATTAATGTTGAGGATTCACTTTTCTCCAGCGGCATTGTAGTTTATATTGAGTGTTTTAATCGCCCAATATGCTTTGTGTTCTAGTTCTACCGGGAGATGACAAGCCTTCTCATACACTAGTTTGAAGGGTGTAGTTCCTATGGGTGTCTTGTAGGCTGTCCTATAAGCCCATAAAGCTTCATTAAGTTTGGATGACCAATCTTTCCTAGATATGGCGACAGTCTTCTCTAGAATTTGTTTTATTTCTCTGTTCGAGACTTCGACCTTTCCACTTGTTTGCGGATGATATGGTGTTGCCACACGATGTCTGACTCCATACTTAGATAGTAATTTGTCGAATATTTTCGAAATGAAATGCGAGCCACCGTCACTAATGACAAGTCTAGGCACACCAAATCTTGGAAAGATTATATTCTTGAAAAGCTTAATTACTACTCGTGTGTCATTTGTAGGAGAAGTTATAGCCTCGATCCATTTTGAAACATGATCGACAACTACGAGTATGTACTTATTACCGAAAGATGATGGGAATGGTCCCATGAAATCGATTCCCCAGACATCAAAGACTTCTACTTCTAATATTCCTCTTTGAGGCATTTCATCTCTTCTTGAAATATTACCGGTGCGTTGACACCGATCGCAATTTATAACAGCGATGTGGACATCTTTCCATAGATTAGGCCAAAATAGGCCGGCTTGTAAGATTTTTGCACAAGTCTTGGAAGTGCTTGCATGTCCACCATAAGGAGATGAATGACAATGAGCAATGCCATCTGCTATTTCTTCTTCGGGAATGCACCGACGGAAGATTCCGTCAGGTCCTCTTTTGAACAATAATGGTTCGTCCTAATAGTAATACTTGAGATTGTGGAAGAATTTCTTTTTCTACTGATAGGTTAAGTCCGGTGGAAGTGCTCCTGCAGCTAAGTAGTTGACAATGTCAGCGTACCATGGCAGTCCTACGGTGGTTTGGATTGTTTCCACGGCTTTTGGTTCATTTATGTCTAACTGAGTTGGGTCGCTTCTTATTTGTGCTATCAGCTGTTCATACGGAAAATCATCGTTAATCGGCACCTGTTCGGGTTTAATACCTTCTATTCTAGATAAATGGTCCGCTACGGTGTTTTCAGTACCTTTCTTATCTTTGATTTCGAGATCAAACTCTTGTAAGAGTAAGATCCATCTCAAGAGTCTTGGTTTAGCATCTTTCTTGGTTAGTAAATATCTGATAGCAGCGTGGTCTGTGTATATGATTTTTTTGCTCCTACTAGGTAGGAACGGAATTTATCAAGCGCAAAGACAACTGCTAACAACTCCTTTTCAGTAGTGGCGTAGTTCAATTGAGCAGAATCTAAAGTTCTACTGGCATAGTAAATTGCGTGAAGTTTCTTGTCCTTCCTTTGTCCTAGAACTGCGCCTACAGCATAGTCACTCGCATCGCACATGATTTCGAAAGGTAATCTCCAGTCAGGTGGTTGCATGATTGGTGCGGTGATGAGGGTTGTTTTTAGAGTTTCGAATTCTTTAAGACAATCTTTATCGAATATGAACTCAGCGTCTTTCATTAATAAACCGGTAAGAGGTTTAGTGATTTTCGAGAAATCTTTGATGAATTGTCGGTAGAAACCGGCGTGTCCTAAAAAGCTTCGTATTTCTCGAATGGTCTTAGGGGGTTGAAGATCTTTTATGACTTCTATCTTAGCTTTATCAACTTCAATTCCCTTATCAGATATAACGTGTCCTAGTACAATTCCTTCTCTGACCATAAAATGGCATTTTTCCCAGTTAAGTACGAGGTTTACTTTTACACATCTTTCTAACAACATTTCTAAATTTGATAGACATCCTTCAAAACTTTGCCCGCATACAGAGAAATCGTCCATGAACACTTCCATGATGTTATCTATGAAATCTGCGAAGATTGACATCATACATCTTTGAAAGGTTGCAGGAGCGTTACATAATCCAAAGGGCATTCGTCTATAAGCGAACCTTCCATAAGGACATATGAATGTAGTCTTCTCTTGATCATCTGGGTGAATAGGGATTTGGAAAAATCCTGAGTAACCATCTAGATAACAGAAATACGAGTGTTTGGCTAATCGTTCTAACATTTGATCTATAAAAGGTAGTGGGAAATGATCTTTTCGAGTGGCTTTGTTTAGTTTTCGATAATCGATGCACACTCTATGTCCGGTCACTACTCTTTGTGATATCGATTCACCTTTAGCGTTTTTCACAACAATGATACCTCCTTTCTTTGGTACTACATATACTGGACTAACCCATTGACTATCAGAGATTGGATATATTATTCCAGCGTCTAGTAGTTTCTTAACTTCATCTTTTACTACAGTGCTAAGGATTGGGTTAATTCTTCTTTGAGATTCTCTAGAGGTTTTGCAATCTTCTTCTAGCATAATACGATGCATACAGATTGAAGGACATATTCCTTTGAGATCAGATATGTTATATCCTAATGCAGTTGGGTATTTCTTTAAGACATCTAAAAGTTTCTTCGTTTCGATTGTTCCTAAACTGGAATTGATTATAACTGGTCGCGTACATTCAGTGTCTAGGAATTCGTATCTTAGGTTCTTAGGTAAGGTTTTTAACTCTAACGTAGGTTTCTTCTTACTTGGCATGGGATCCGGTGTAAGTGCTAAACTTTCGCTTAAACTATCATCCTGATACGGTTCACGCCAATTGTCATCTTCGAAAATCGAAGGGATTTGAATTTTCATAATTTCAGAATAAGTAGTTTCTTTCATTTCCATCTCTCTTACACACTCGTCAATGGCATCCAATAAATATCATGTGTCCTCTATAGCTAGTGATTGTAAGAATTGTGTTAAAATAAATTCAACTTTCTCTTCACCTACTTCAAAGGTTAGCTTTCCTTTCTTTACGTCTATAATAGCTCCGGCGGTAGCTAAGAATGGTCTTCCTAGTATGATAGGTGTAGTGGAGTCTTCAGTGATGTCCATGATTATAAAATCAGTAGGAATGTAGAATTGACCTATCCGTACTGGGACATTTTCTAGTATTCCTACAGGATATTTAATAGAGCGGTCGGCTAGTTGAACAGACATTTTAGTGGGTCTTAATTCTCCCATATCTAGCCTTTTGCAAATTGTTAAGGGCATAACACTGATACTGGCTCCTAAATCGCATAGAGCTTTGTCAATGACGAATTTTCCAATTACACAGGGTATAGAGAAACTACCTGGATCTTTTAGCTTAGGAGGCATATTGTTTTGAATTATTGCGCTACACTCAGCAGTAAGTGTAACGGTTCCGTTATCCTCTATCTTCTTCTTATTGGATAAGATTTCCTTTAGAAATTTAGCATACGAGGGCATTTGAGTGATAGCTTCTGTAAACGGAATAGTAATATTCAACTGTTTCAGAAGTTCAACAAATTTCTTAAACTGGCCCATCGTTTTGGAATTGGTTAATCTCTGAGGGTACGGAATTGGTGGTTTATAAGGTGGTGGAGGCACATAAGGCTTCTCTTTCTCCACTGCCTCTTGATTATTATCTTCCTTTTCTTCTGGTTCATTCTCCTTTTCAGTCAGCTTATCCTACTTTTGGCACATGGCTGGATTGTCAAGTCTTGGATCGGCAGGTCCGTCAAGTTCTTTGCCACTTCTGAGTATCACAGCATTGGCCTGTCCTTTTGGGTTTGGTTGGGGTTATCCAGGAAATACTCCAGCTGGGGCAGCGGTAGGTGCTTGTTGTTGAGCTACTTGTGAAATCTGAGTTTCAAGCATTTTGTTATGTGTAGCTAACGCATCTACCTTGCTCACTAATTGCTTAATCTGCTCGCTAGTGTGTATGTTTTGGTTCAAGAATTCCTTGTTTGTTTGAGATTGGGTAGCGATGAAGTTCTCCATCATTAATTCAAGGTTTGATTTTCTAGGAACATTAGGAGCAGTCTTTTGATAGCCTGGTGGTGTAGCTGGCGCTTAACCTGGTGTGTATAAAGCATTGTTGTTCTTATAAGAGAAGTTCAGATGATTCTTCCAACCTGGGTTGTATGTGTTCGAGTACGGGTTTCCTTGAGCATAATTCACTTGATCTGTGGGAATTCCTGCTAATAATTGACACTCAGGGACAGTATGTCCTGGAACTCCACATAACTCACAGTTAGGTGTTACCGCAACCACGGTGGTGGTTGGTGTTATGGCCAAGTTGTCGATCTTTTGGTTAAGTTGGTCAAACTTTGCATTGACTTGGTCCATACTACTCACTTCGTACATACCTCCTTTTGTTGGTTTCTCAGTTGCGACTCTCTCGCTTCCCCATTGGTAATGATTCTGAGCCATACTCTCGATAAGTGCATAAGCATTATTATATTCTTTTTCAATTAGTGCGCCGCCTGCGGCAGCGTCAATCGTCATTCTTGTGTTGTACAAGAGTCCATTGACCCGGACGTTTTCGGGATGCCGCTAATAACCAACGAATGGCAAGTGGTTTTCCTTGTGTCGATTCTATTTCAACGGGAACTTGATGAGTTGATCCGCTCGCGCGTCTTGCTTTTACTACTATTTTGGGAGTTACCTTAGATACTGCGTCACGTAAAACAGATAGTGGATTTGTTTCTGTCTTTTGCTGAATCCTTTTCAGAGCTCGATAGAAAATTAGATAAGCCAATGCTTTTTTTCCGTGTTTCATAATACCCTTAATCAACATGTTAACTACTCGATTACGATAAATTGGATCGGGTTTTGCGATTTTCTTTTCTGCAGTACCTCGTCGTGACATGAGCGTAATAATCCATTTTGTTAGAACTTATAGGGGCTAAAATAATTTATTTTGGCTTTTTAGCTCCATATTTTGGCTTTTTAGCTCCATATTTTGAACGCGCTTGTTGACGATCCTTTACTCCGACAGCATCTAGGGTTCCTCGAACAATGTGATATCTCACACCAGGTAAATCCTTAACCCTTCCCCCTCTTACTAAGACTACAGAATGTTCTTGTAAATTATGGCCAATACCAGGTATATAAGCAGTAATTTCAAATCCTGAGGTTAAGCGTACTCTCGCAACTTTACGTAACGCAGAGTTTGGTTTTTTGGGGGTAATAGTGTCAAAGTTGACAGATAAGTCATCCTTACTGCCACTCTACAGAACCGTACATGAGATTTTCACCGCATACGGCTCCTCGTTCAATTCGTTCGACGTAATTAGATCCTTTCATCCTAGTTCGATAATCTCCACTTCTTCCCCCAAACCCAAAATAACGAGAACTAATTAAGTCAGTCACGTTTTGGGGTAATAGTGTCAAAGTGGACAGATAAGTCAGTCATACTTACTGCCACTCTACAGAACCGTACATGAGATTTTCACCGCATATTTTTTATTCTCAAAGGAGAAAATTATTCTTTTTACTTTTACCAAACATATGTGGATCCAATTATGATCTTCTAATCAACTGTTTAAATCAATATCAATCGAAAACCGTTTTTTCTGTATGAATCAATATTATTACATTCCAATTCCTTCCCAATATTTCCCAAAGAAAATACCGAATTGAATATGAAATTGACGGGTTAGTGTGAGCTTATCCATGCGGTTATGCACTCTTTGAATAGGAATCTTTTTTGTGAAAAATCAGGGCTTTCGTGCTTTGGTGGGTCTTTGAGATCCTTTCGATGACCTATGTTGAAAAGATATCTATTATGATACGATTAATTTTGTAAAGCGTGTAGTAGCAACGGAACCCAGAGAGAATCTATGGAAAAGACAGTTCTATTGTATAGACTGATATAAACACGCATATCACAAAACGTCAACCCCCACCACCATTGCGTATTGTTACTTATCGGATATAGAATAGATCTGCTTGCTTCTTTTTGTTCCTACGAATAGAATCTTCCTTTGTTTCTAAAAAACTAGAACAAATATAATATAAATTCTTTAATGCCAGATAATTTACTAATACTAAAAGGGGAAGGTCTATAGCATAGTTTTTTACAGTGCAATAAAGTTACATGATGTCTATTTTTTGTTAATAGTAAGGGGTATTTTCATGGGTTTGCCTTGGTATCGTGTTCATACCGTTGTATTAAATGATCCCGGCCGTTTACTTTCTGTCCATATAATGCATACAGCTCTGGTTGCTGGTTGGGCCGGTTCGATGGCTCTATATGAATTAGCAGTTTTTGATCCCTCTGACCCTGTTCTTGACCCAATGTGGAGACAGGGTATGTTCGTTATACCCTTCATGACTCGTTTAGGAATAACCAATTCGTGAGGTGGTTGGAATATCACAGGAGGCACTATAACGAATCCGGGTATTTGGAGTTACGAAGGTGTGGCCGCGGCACATATTGTGTTTTCGGGCTTGTGCTTTTTGGCGGCTATTTGGCATTGGGTCTATTGGGATCTAGAAATCTTTTGTGATGAACGTACTGGAAAACCTTCTTTGGATTTGCCGAAAATATTTGGAATTCATTTATTTCTTGCAGGGGTGGCGTGTTTTGGTTTTGGCGCCTTTCATGTAACAGGATTGTTTGGTCCTGGAATATGGGTATCCGATCCTTATGGACTAACAGGAAAGGTACAATTTGTAAATCCCGCATGGGGTGTGGACGGTTTTGATCCTTTTGTTCCGGGGGGAATAGCCTCTCATCATATTGCAGCAGGGACATTGGGCATATTAGCGGGTCTTTTCCATCTTAGTGTGCGTCCACCTCAACGTTTATACAAAGGATTGCGTATGGGAAATATTGAAACCGTCCTTTCCAGTAGTATCGCTGCTGTATTTTTTGCAGCTTTTGTTGTTGCTGGAACTATGTGGTATGGTTCAGCAACTACCCCGATTGAATTATTTGGTCCTACTCGTTATCAATGGGATCAGGGATACTTCCAGCAAGAAATATATCGAAGAGTTGGTAGTGGGCTAGTCGAAAATCAAAGTTTATCAGAAGCTTGGTCTAAAATTCCTGAAAAATTAGCTTTTTATGATTACATCGGTAATAATCCGGCAAAAGGAGGTTTGTTTAGAGCGGGCTCAATGGACAATGGAGATGGAATAGCGGTTGGTTGGTTAGGGCATCCTATCTTTAGAGACAAAGAGGGGCATGAACTTTTTGTACGTCGTATGCCTACCTTTTTTGAAACTTTTCCGGTTGTTTTGGTAGACGGAGACGGAATTGTTAGAGCAGATGTTCCTTTTCGAAGGGCAGAATCGAAGTCTAGTGTCGAACAAATAGGTGTAATTGTTAAATTCTATGGTGGCGAACTCAATGGAGTCAGTTATAGTGATCCTGCTACTGTGAAAAAATATGCTCGACGTGCTCAATTGGGTGGAATTTTTGAATTAGATCGTGCTACTTTAAAATCGGATGGTGTTTTTCGTAGCAGTCCAAGGGGTTGGTTTACTTTTGGACATGCTTCGTTTGCTCTGCTCTTCTTTTTCTGGCACATTTGGCATGGTGCTAGAACCTTGTTCAGAGATGTTTTTGCTGGTATTGATCCAGATTTAGATGCGCAAGTAGAATTTGGAGCATTCCAAAAACTTGGAGATCCTACTACAAAAAAACAGGGAGTCTGATAGAAATAGGTTTGTTCCTTTTCGATTCGACTTTTTTTGTTATTTTAATTTGATATTAGGGAACTAGATAAATCTTGATTTCAATCATTCCATTTTGTTTTACTCTTATTCTTTCTTTTTCTTTATCCAGGAGATAGATAATCCCCCCAAAACAGGTATGAAAGCTATAATTGTAAACCACGATCAAATCTATGGAAGCATTGGTTTATACATTCCTCTTAGTCTCGACTTTAGGAATCATTTTTTTCGCTATTTTTTTAGAGAACCCCCTAAAGTTCCAACTAAAAACACGAAATGATTTTTCATTATCTCCATTGAAGTAATGAGCCTCCCATATTGTAATATTGGGGGCTCATTACTTCAACTAGTCCCCATGTTCTTCGAATGGATCTCTTAGTTGTTGAGAGGGTTGCCCAAAAGCAGTATATAAGGCATACCCAGTAAAACTTACAATTAAACCGGATATAGAGATGGCAATTAAGGTTGTTATTTCCATGATTCTATAATATCAAGACTACAATGAATCTATAGGGTAAGATCCTTTATCTACAACAGAATGGTATACAAAGTCAACAGATCTCAATAAAAAAAAGGCTTTATGGCTACACAAACCGTTGAGGGTAGTTCTAGATCTGGTCCAAGAGGAACTGTTGTAGGAGATTTCTTGAAACCATTGAATTCAGAATATGGTAAAGTAGCTCCGGGGTGGGGAACGACCCCTTTGATGGGGATTGCAATGGCCCTATTTGCAGTATTTCTCTCTATTATTTTAGAAATTTATAATTCGTCCCTTTTACTGGACCAAATTTCCATGAATTAGAGAATTAGATTCACAAGAACCAACTAAGTAGCTTTTCAATAGAAAAGTCAAGTTTAGCATTTCGATCGTTCATTTTTAGACCATTCCATTTTGATTTGGTAGTTCGACCGCGAAACTTCTTTGTTTCTGTATTTCCGGAATATGAGTGTGTGACTTGTTATAATGGATCCTATTGATAGTACAGAACATAAAATGGATACGTCATCTTATCTTGATAGATGGCTTTCCCCCGTCAGATATTTATTCTAGTATCTGAAGCACGGAATCTAGAAAATAAATAGATTCTAAAGTGTTAGAACTATGATTCATAGTTAATATTTATATTTAAACCTCGCAACCGGACGAAAAAAATGAAACAGTTAGAAGAATTCATTTAGAAAAATAAATGGAATTTTATTCTTTTCTTTAAAACTATCGCCGCTTATCTTTTTTGTATTTTTTTCATTATATTGATTTATTGAAATTGAATAAGTGATGATCCAGCAGTTCTTACTCAGGGAATTCTTGGACTTCGATTAAAGGTTTTTTTGGAAATCATCGTGGTTCTGGTATGAATCTCAGGTTTTAAATTGATTCGATAGGGTCTTAACAAGAAAATTCTTATCAATAAAAAAAAAACAGCAATAAAATATTATTACATACAATACAAAAAAAAAATGAAGTAAATAATAGAATATTCAAGAGGCCTGTTAAGGATCAAGAGAAAAGACCCGTGAGCCGACTTGAAATTTTGACATTATAAACACTAAGAATATCTTTTGGATTTCTATTTTTTTTTTATCTTCAAAAAAGACTGGAATCATAGGATTAAGTTCAGAAGTTTCAAACTTTCTATTACACATATCCGTTTGTTTTCCAAATAACCAGTATTTGAGTCTTTCTTTTTGTTTGAGCCGTAGGAGATGAAATTTTCATATACGGTTCTAAGGGGGGTCCCTTGGTTTACCTATCTCAATAAATTCTATGATTGGTTCGAAGAACGTCTTGAGATTCAGGCCATTGCCGATGATATAACTAGTAAATATGTCCCTCCTCATGTCAATATATTTTATTGTTTAGGAGGAATTACACTTACTTGTTTTTTAGTCCAAGTAGCAACGGGTTTTGCTATGACTTTTTATTATCGTCTAACCGTTACGGAGGCTTTTGCTTCTGTTCAATATATAATGACTGAGGCTAACTTTGGTTGGTTAATCCGATCAGTTCATCGATGGTCAGCAAGTATGATGGTCTTAATGATGATCTTGCACGTATTTCGCGTGTATCTCACTGGTGGTTTTAAAAAACCTCGCGAATTGACTTGGGTTACAGGTGTAGTTTTGGGTGTATTGACTGCATCCTTTGGTGTAACTGGTTATTCTTTACCTTGGGACCAAATAGGTTATTGGGCAGTCAAAATTGTAACAGGTGTACCCGACGCTATTCCTATAATAGGATCCTCGGTGGTAGAGTTATTGCGCGGCAGCGCTAGTGTGGGACAATCTACCTTGACTCGTTTTTATAGTTTACATACTTTTGTATTACCTCTACTTACTGCCATATTCATGTTAATGCACTTTCCAATGATACGTAAGTAAGGAATTTCAGGTCCTTTATAGAGAATATGAATCCTAGATATTTGTAATCAATCATTTTGGGGAGGAGTAATAGTATTTCATTGCTACAAATATGCATTATTTTTTTTTAATAAGACATGTATTTGGATATTTCCTTTCAACTTAACAAAATAAATTGGATTCTTTATTTGACATACACGAATAGTTGAAGGGAACTCTCCGAAAAAAGAATGGATTATGGGAGTGTATGACTTGAACTATTGATTGGGCCATGCAGATATATTACTTAATCTTATCTGCCACATTTGAATTCACAATTCAATGTGTCTTTGTTCCAACCACCGCGCCAGTCCTCTACAGAGGATAGTCCGGTTCGCTTGAAGATAATCTTTTCTATGATCAGACTCGAGCATGAAGAGGCTCCGTAATATCCAGTAAAATAAGTAAAATGATATAATCTAGATTATGTCATATGTATTTCATTAAACTTATTAATAGTATGGAAATGCATTCATTTCCTATGCATTGACTCAATTTATGAGACTATCGGAGTTAAACAAGTAGATCTAAAGAATAAAGGGGGTTGTATTCTATTAGTAACAAGTAAATCCTTTATATGTCCAAAATTCCGAAATTCTTTTTTTGAGGTATACCTGGCGAAAGGTTTGAGATCACCCAGAAAGAACTTTTGATTTTGAAAACGGACTTGGGTGAAAAGCATTTATTTAAAAATAAGAACTGAATTTTTTCAATTTGCAATGGATAGTTGTAATGTAATTTTGAAAAAAAAAAGAAAGAATTAAATCCATCTTATTACATATTATTACATAGAATCATGATATAGAAGTGACTAACATATAAAGAATTTCTATGTCTGCATTCAGTTCGTTTGATTCGTGCTCGAGCCGGATGATGAAAAATTATCATGTCCGGTTCTTTCGGAGGATGGATCTATAAGAATTCACCTATCCCAATAACAAAAAAACCTGACTTGACTGATCCTGTATTAAGAGCGAAATTGGCCAAAGGGATGGGTCATAATTATTATGGCGAACCCGCATGGCCTAACGATCTTTTATATATTTTTCCAGTAGTTATTCTGGGTACTATTGCGTGTACCGTAGGCTTAGCGGTTCTCGAACCATCAATGATTGGGGAACCCGTCGATCCGTTTGCAACTCCTTTAGAAATATTGCCCGAATGGTATTTGTTTCCTGTATTTCAAATACTTCGTACCGTACCCAATAAATTATTGGGCGTTCTTTTAATGGTTTCAGTACCCGCGGGATTATTAACAGTACCTTTTTTGGAGAATGTTAATAAGTTCCAAAACCCATTTCGGCGTCCAGTAGCAACAACCGTCTTTTTGATTGGTACCGTCGTGGCTCTTTGGTTGGGTATTGGAGCAACATTACCTATTGAAAAATCTCTAACGTTAGGTCTTTTTTAAATTGATTCTATTGTCAAATAAAATATCATGACAGCTGTGTATTGTGTATCTAGGGAAAATTCACGTTGAAATGACTAATCCCTAGATACATCTATTTCATTTTAGACCTATTCTGAATATATTGATTTGTGCTAAAGATTCCAATTGAATATTTGAACCTTTGTTTTTTTTTTCATTTTTATAAAAATAAAAAGAAAAAAAACAATGGATTTTCAATTTATACAAAATGATTTTCGATTTGTAAAATGTTTAATATATTTTTTAAATCTTCTACGCGAAAATGTTCAATTTTCATAAGGTCGTCTTGACTCTTATTCAAAAGTTCTAATACGGTATGTATATTGGACTTTTTAAGACAATTATAGATCCGCGGAGGCAATTTTAATTGGTCAATAAAAATGGATTTCAATGTAATTTGTTTTTGATTGTTCCTTAGTTTATCCTTAACGAATCTATCATGATCATGAAAAGTAAAAAGGGGCCAAGTCATTTTGTGTTGATTGTTTTCAAAATGGTGGTTTTCTTCTTCTGCATGTAAAAAAGGAATAAATAAATCAATCAAATTCCGGGAGGCTTCATAAAGTGCTTCCTTAGGAGTGAAACTTCCATTTGTCCATATTTCAAGAAATAGTATCTCGTGTTTTTCATTTCCATTCACATAAGAATGAATACTATGATTTGTATTTCTAACAGGCATGAATACAGCATCTATAGTATAACTTCCATCTTGAATGTTGTTTAGTGTTGTTATACGATATCCGCGCTTTCTTTCAATTTGTAATTCAATACACAAATTAATAGGTTCTGTTAGGTTAGCTATATGTTGTGTATTATCAATGACTTCCATCGAAGGTGGTAAAATGATGTCTTGAGCAGTTACATATCCAGGACCTTTGAAACAAATAGACGCCTCCCGAGTTCCATACAGATTACTTCTCAATACAATTTCTTTCAAATTCATTAAAATTTCATGTATTGATTCTTGAATACCTACTACGGTAGAATATTCATGTGGTATTTTCTCAGATTTTGCACGTGTGATACATGTTCCCTTTATTTCTCCGAGCAAAATTCTTCGCATTGCAATGCCTATTGTATCTGCTTGACCTTTCATAAGTGGAGACATAATAAAGCGTCCATAATAAAGACGCTTACTGTCTACCCTTGATTCAACACACTTCCACTGTAGTGTCTGAGTAGATACTTTTAGTTTTTCTCGAATCATAGTAATATATTTTTATGAAACTCTTGATTTAATTGTTTATTTCTCTTGAAATCTTTTTCTTTAATGTTTATTGTTAGTTTTACACACGTCTTTTTTTAGGAGCCCTACATCCATTATGTGGCATAGGGGTTACATCCCGTATAACCTTTATAAGTATCCCACTTTTATATTTAAAAATAGCTCTTAATGCCGCATCTCTTCCTAGACCGGGACCCTTTATCCTGACCTCTGCTCGTTGCATGCCTTGATCGACTACTGTTCGAATAGCATTTATTGCTGTGGTTTCAGCGGCAAATGGTGTCCCCCTTCGTGTACCCTTGAATCCACACGAACCGGCGGAGAACCAACAAATCACCCGACCTCCTACATCTGTAACAGTCACAATGGTATTGTTCAAACTAGCTTGAATATAAATAATCCCCTTTGGTATTTTACGAGGATGCTTACGCGAACCAATACGTCCAGTTTTCCGTGAACCAATTTTTGGTATAGATTTTGCCATTAAAAAAAAAAAAAGAGAAGTCCGAAATATATGGATATATCCATTTCCTGTCAATCAAAAAGGATTCTTTACTATTTTCGAACTAGTTATTCTATTGTATTTCTATTGTATTCTATAATTTGATTAATATAGAATACCTTTTTTCAAAAATAAAACAATAAGCAATTCTATTTATTATAATACTTATAACTATAGACTAGAACTATAGACTAGATTGAATATAGAATGTCAATTTTTCGATTTTTATGATTTAGTATTAAGAAAATGGAATATTAATAAGATTTTGTATTAGAATTCTATTCTAATACAAAATCTTATTAATAGAAAGCCTTTTTTTTCTTTTAATTTAATATTATCCTTGTCGTTGTTTATGTTTTGGATTGGAACAAATTACTATAAGTCGACCTCGCCTACGGATCAATCGACATTTTTCACAAAATTTTGCGAACAGAGGCGGCCACTTTCATAATTTTAACTCCTTAGAAATTCAATTGAATACCAAATTTATATATTGTAAGAAAATAGGGTTTCCTTACATTTTGAACTTCAAATTGTTCCTTTGTCGTCACTAAGTTTTTCCGCTAACTCTAGTTCTTCTGAGAATTCAGATATATATAGGTAAATGTAAAACATCATATTTTACCTCGTTCATTTTGATTATTATCTTTATTTTGATTATTATCTTCATTGTGATTATTTATTCTCTTCATTCTGCTCACGGAAACATAAGAATGTACATATGTGTTGTCTACTACGTCCACGTCCACACTCATATACATGCCGTCTGCTAGGTTTTTTTCGTAGTCTAAAATAAGTTTTTTTGAGTCTTCTGTTTTTGGCAAAACTTTGACTTCGAAATAAACCCTTATCATAAAACCCCCTTTTTTATTTTTTATTCTCTTCATTTTGATTAGATTATTTATTATCTTCATTTTGATTATTCTCTTAATTTTGATTATTATCTTCATGAGGATTAGATTCATTATTCTCTTCATTTTGATTCGATTATTTATTCTCTTAATTTTGAAGATTATCTTCATTTTTATTCTTCATTTTGATTAGATTCTTTATTGGGATTATTTTGATTAGATTCTTTAAAAAAATGGGATTACATATATGTTCTTTACTACGTCCATGGCCAAAATTCTGCTCTGTTTTTTTCGTAGTAGCAAATACGTTTTTTTGACTCTTCTGTTTTTGTTTGGCAACTCTATGACTTGGAAATGTACACCTTTGACCATAAAAACCTCCTGTCTATTTTAAGACAATGTTTGTTTCATTTGGATTTTGGAAAAATAGAGACTACCATATATAACATAAAACCTCCCCCCCGATTCTTTCTAATCGAGCTTCTCGATCCGTCATTATACCCCTAGAAGTCGAAAGAATTACAATCCCCATCCCTCCTAAAACTTTAGGAATTTGGGGATAGTTAGAATAGATTCGTAGACCAGGTGTACTAATCCTTTTTAAATTTAAAAAAGTTTTATATGATCCTTTCCTATTTCTTCTATACCGTAGAGTTAAAACTAAAAAGTATTTGTTGCTTTCTCGATGTTTTCTGACGTTTTCAACAAAACCCTCTCGTAAAAGAATTTTTACAATGTTTTCGGTGATATTAGTGAGTGGTATTTGAATAGTTCTTTTTCTATTCATGTCAGCATTGCGTATCAAGGTTAGTATATCCGCGATAGTATCTTTAGCCATGATAGATTTTTTCTCCTTACTTTACTTTCGATATAATCAACGGGCTCCCGTTTTATTTTGAATATATTGATAAGTTCTTTTCTTTCTAAAAGGTGGAATAGAATAACGTAACGCGGTTCTTTCTGAAAGGTGGAATAGAATAAAGCGGTTGAAACGTAATGATCATACGTTTGTAATGCATTGTATGCGACCATAATAGGTCGCATCCTTCTACCCTTTCTTGGTGGGAGTCCATGACTATTCATAGCTATTACCCTGACACCAAAGAAGAGTTCCACCCCATTTTTTATTTATGTCCTAGTTGATCCTGATTCGGGACTAAAAGTATATTTATTTTTTATGAATCATTTTTTGTGTAAATACTGCGTTATTCCATCCATAAAGTGATTTTATTCTTTCTTCCCTATGAGTTCTATGATATTCCATTGATACCGATCCTATCGGTCTTTTTTCTCCCACACACGGTGAGAACTTCGTCTTACTGAAAAGACTACGAACCTAAGAGATCTGACTAGATTCATTGGTTATCTTAGAAGAAAACGTATCATAAACTCTGTCACTTTGTAAACTAGAAGGAATACGACACGTAGAAAGGCATGGATCAATCGAACACATATCCTCTCATACAAGTACCCGAATTATAGAAGGAATTTGATCAAATTAAGGTCTCGGTTACGTACCACAATATTGAATTGTATTTTCAAGAAATCTCTCACAAGTTCATAAAGGCATTTTAATAGTTTTAAAAATATAAGGAAAAGAGACTCTGGGACTTCGGTTACCAGCGAATAACAGTACGACCAGAGTTCGGCTTTGTTCGAATAAACCAACAACTCGAACAGACTAATAACTAGTGATTGGATGATAATGAACTTTAACAGATTACGTCTCTTTTGTTCTCGAGAAGTGTTATCGTTTTTTTTCGCCATTTTAGATTTGACTCTCCATGAAACTATTTATATTCTAAAAGGTGGAATAGAATAACGTAACGCGGTTCTTTCTATATCTGTGACATCTACTCAGCCTGTGATTGTAAATCAACCGATTTATTGATAAACTCATGACATAAGTTGAGTAAACGAAAATATTTTCAATTTTTTTTGATATTATCTCTCTATCTTTATAATGAAACCAAGAAAGACCTGTACGTAGACTTTTTGTGTCTAATATAAGAACAACGAATCTTCATTTTGAAGAAAAAAAGGATATTAAGTTGTTTTATTTATATTCTAAGAGGTGGAATAGAATAACGTAACGCGGTTCTTTCTGAAAGGTGGAATAGAATAAAGCGGTTGAAACGTAATGATCATACGTTTGTAATGCATTGTATGCGACCATAATAGGTCGCATCCTTCTACCCTTTCTTGGTGGGAGTCCATGACTATTCATAGCTATTACCCTGACACCAAAGAAGAGTTCCACCCCATTTTTTATTTATGTCCTAGTTGATCCTGATTCGGGACTAAAAGTATATTTATATTTTATGAATCATTTTTTGTGTAAATACTGCGTTATTCCATCCATAAAGTGATTTTATTCTTTCTTCCCTATGAGTTCTATGATATTCCATTGATACCGATCCTATCGGTCTTTTTTCTCCCACACACGGTGAGAACTTCGTCTTACTGAAAAGACTACGAACCTAAAAGATCTGACTAGATTCATTGGTTATCTTAGAAGAAAACGTATGATAAACTCTGTCACTTTGTCAACTAGAAGGAGTACGACACGTAGAAAGGCATGAATCAATCGAACACATATCCTCTGATACAAGTACCCGAATTGTAGAAGGAATTTGATCAAATTAAGGTCTCGGTTACGTACCACGCTATTGAATTGTATTTTCAAGAAATCTCTCACAAGTTCATAAAGGCATTTTAATAGTTTTAAAAATATAAGGAAAAGAGACTCCGGGACTTCGGTTACCAGCGAATAACAGTACGACCGGAGTTCGGCTTTGTTCGAATAAACCAACAACTCAAACAGACTAATAACTAGTAATTGGATGATAATGAACTTTAACAGATTACGTCTCTTTTGTTCTCGAGAAGTGTTATCGTTTTTTTTCGCCATTTTAGATTTGACTCTCCATGAAACTATTTATATTCTAAAAGGTGGAATAGAATAACGTAACGCGGTTCTTTCTATATCTGTGACATCTACTTAGCCTGTGATTGTAAATCAACCGATTTATTGATCAACTCATGACATAAGTTGAGTAAACGAAAATATTTTCAATTTTTTTTGATATTATCTCTCTATCTTTATAATGAAACCAAGAAAGACCTGTACGTAGACTTTTTGTGTCTAATATAAGAACAACGAATCTTCATTTTGAAGAAAAAAAGGATATTAAGTTGTTTTATTTATATTCTAAGAGATGGAATAGAATAACGTAACGCGGTTCTTTCTGAGAGGTGGAATAAAGCGGTTCTTTCTACGAGCATGATCTGTTTTCATAAGACCTCGGGTGCTAATGAAACTATTTTAGTAAAATTTAACTGTCTCAATTCTCGGGCTATTGCGGAAAAAATTCGAGTTCCTTTTGGATTTCGGTCTTTATCAATTAGAACGGCTGCATTATCATCATACTTTATTATTATACCATTACGACGTTTTAGTTCTTTAGAGGTACGTACAATTACAGCTCTAATGACTTGAGATCTTTCTAAAGATGAATTTGGCACTGTTTTTTTGATTACAGCAACAACAATGTCACCAATAAAAGCATACCGTCGATTACTAGCTCCTATGATTCGAATACACATTAATTCGCGCGCTCCGCTATTATCGGCTACATTTAAATAGGTTTGAGGTTGAATCATATCCTTTTTTCTTATCTTTCAGTAAATAAAGTGGAAGGAAAAAAAATATTTTGTGTTCAAAAAAAAAAAGAAAAGGAGAATTGCCTTTTTTCATAATAAAGACCTCTTTCTTCCGTTGTAATGATTATTTTGAAAGAATGAATTGAGTTCGTATAGGCATTTTGGCTGCCGCTATTGAAATCGCCTTTCTAGCGATATTTTCTGAGACCCCTCCCATTTCATAAAGTATTTTGCCGGGTTTAACGATAGCTACCCAATATTCGGGCGATCCTTTTCCCGAACCCATACGCGTTTCGGTAGGTCTTACTGTAACAGGTTTGTCTGGAAATATGCGTACCCATATTTGTCCACCCCGGCGAACATTTCGTGACATTGCCCGTCGACCCGCTTCTAGTTGTCTAGATGTGATCCAAGCGGGCTCAAGTGCCTGAAGAGCATATTTTCCGAAGCAAATTTTATTACCGCGAGAGGCTTTTCCTTTCATTGTTCCTCTATGATGTTTGCGGAATTTCGTTCTTTTTGGGTTATAGTTGATGGTTATTTCTCAATTCCATCTCTATTACAGAACCGTACATGAGATTTTCACCTCATACGGCTCCTCGCAAATAAATCGATTGAAAAATATTGAACCAATAAAATAATTCAAATAATATCCAATAAGATACATATGTTTAATAAAATAGAAAATGAAATAGAATAAAATCGCGGGATTTTTTGAGATTTAATAGAATCAATCGATCTATTAGAAATTTTGGAATCTTGCTTTGATAAATAACGAAATATGTATTCTTAGAGACCATTTTTGCTATCCGGATCTAACTAGCTAATATTTTTGAATATTAAGGTTCTAACAAATCTGGATTTGTCTTCTTTTATTATTATCATATTGGATTGGCAAAAATGGATAAATTCCAAAAAATCCACATTTTCGCGGGCGAATATTGACTCTCTGATTATAAATTGAAGATGTAATGTTGGGTTAGTCCACAACTCCTCAAAAAACAATGAATTCTTATTCTTAGTTCCTTCCGCCATCCCATCAAATGAATCAGTAAGATTTCTAATTTGAATAGAATCTTTTGTATTCACAGGTTCCGTCGTTCCCATCGCTTTTCGATTTATGGTTAGGTCTAAATTCTACAATGGAGCCTCTGTTAATAAGATAATTTTTTTTTTGAAATTTTCTTATTTTATTCTTTTTTGTTGAATCAAACTTCTCAGTTTTCTTGATTCGTGGCTCTTGATTCGGTTATTCTAATATTCAACTATATATGTAATATTCAACTATACATGGATGAATTTGGAATATTGATGTTTTATTACACTACTTTTTATGAGATGACCCATAGACCTTTACATAGTAGAATTCTATATCATTGATATCCTTTTTCTATCTTTCTTTCACCCCTTCATTTATCTGTATATTCTTATTGCTTTACAACTAATAATCTGAATTTTTGATTTCAGTTGCTATAATTATATCACCACATAGATCCTTATTTTGATTTTCGATTTTGGGCGGTTCTTTCTATCCAGATAATGAGAAGCGATGAGTAGGTTTTTTATAGTAATTAATTCTACTAAAGAGTTCATTTTTTTTTAGAAATTGAAACACTCTAAAAAAAAACCAACGAGTCACACACTAAGCATAGCAACTCCTTCATTCTAAAATGATTAATTCAGTTTTTTTAATTCATTCACTCTTCCAAATTGTTGCATTTCTTCTTTGAGAATAAGAATGTAGTAAGAAGTCGTCATTTTTTGTTTTATCAAAAGATGGAACGTTATTAAGGGAAAGTTTATTAGTCGTTGTTTAGAAGTTTTGAAATATCCAAATTTTGATTCCGAATACCCCCCAAAAAGTGACAACTGGAAAGGAACAATAATCAATTTTAGCTCGAATGGTTTGTAGAGGAACCCTACCTTCTCTGGTCCATTCGACACGTGCAATTTCTTTTCCGTTCATACGTCCCGCAATTTGTATTTGAATTCCTTTTGTATCTGCCTTTTCAGCTAATTCAACACCTTTTTGCATTGTTTTACGAAACGAAATTCTATTCTGTAATAGTTCGCCTAAAAATTCTGCAAGAATCTGAGCGTCTCTATAAAGATTTCGACTTGGAAGTTTTGTAATTCCAAGCTGGAGTTCTCGATTCACACAATTTACTTTTTTTAGCACATGAGTCTTTAATTGTTTGATTCTTAGAGACTTAACCTCTTCTTGTAATAAGTCTGGAAGTCCCATATAGATTATCACTTCAAGCCAATCGATTCTTTTTTTAATCTTTATTCGTCCCATTCCATAGCCAGAGATATCTGGGTTGAATTCTCTGGATGGGTGTATTGTGTTTTGTATATAATCAACGATACAATATCGTATCATTTTATCTTCTTTTATATTCTCAGAATAAATTCTTGGTTGTGCAAACCAAATAGAATCATGACTTTGAGTTGCACCAAGTCTAAAACCAAGCGGATGTATTTTTTGTCCCATAACCCCTCACCACTCTATATCAAATGATACGTCTTATTTGTCTACTTTTTTATCTATATCTTTTTTTTATTAAACTTTATATATATTTTTTTTCTGCTGCAGAATAAAGCAGTTCAAAAAAAAATACAATAAGATGCCCAATTCGATAAAGCACAAGTTCGATTATCACAACCCTTTCCATTTTTGAATATTATTAATAACCATTCACCCTTTGTGTTGTGACTAGATACTAATATTTTTTGAACACTCTATATTGGTTCTATTTTCACGAACAAAAGAAATCCGTTTTTTGGATTGCAGAAGAATAGAATTCTTTTTGAGTAATTTATTAATTATTATTCATTAATGACGATTACTAAATGCTAAATGTAGGTTTAGGTCAAAATCAATGTCAACGAAATGTAGGTTAAATTCATTAATGACGATTACTAAATGTAGGTGAAAATGAATGTGAACGAAATGTAGGTGAAAATGAATGTTAACGACGAGATCTATTATCATTTTTCGCAAAGCCTCGGAAGTTTCGAGTAGGTGAAAATTCTCCCAATTTATGGCCTACCATACGATCTGTTATATAAATAGGTAAATGCTCTTTTCCATTATGGATAGCAATGGTATGCCCAATCATTGTAGGTATAATGGTAGATGTTCTAGACCAAGTTTTTATTATTTCCTTTTCTCCTTTTGTGTTCAGCTTCTTTATTTTTCTTAATAAATGATTTGCTATAAACGGATTTTTTTTCCGTGAACGTGTCATAGTTAATTATTCCTCTTATAATTTATAAAAAAGTGAATTTTTTATCTTATATTTCAAATTTGAAAATATAGAATCTCTAAAAAAAGAAAATCATATAATGTCAAAGACGAAGAAACAAATTCTATTTTCTCTACGTTCCACTATTTACTACGGCGACGAAGAATCAAATTATCACTATATTTATTCCTTTTTCTAGTTTTTCGTCCAAGTGCAGGATAACCCCAAGGAGTTGAGGGTTTTTTTCTACCAATTGGAGCCCTCCCTTCACCACCCCCATGTGGATGGTCTACAAGGTTCATAACTACCCCTCTTACTACGGGACGCTTGCCTCGCCAACGTTTAGCTCCGGCTCTGCCCAAACTTTTCTGGTTTACCCCAACATTCCCTACTTGTCCTACTGTTGCTGAGCAGTTTTTTGATATCAAACGGACATCTCCAGAAGGTAATTTTAATGTTGCTGATTTACCCTCTTTTGCAATCAGTTTCGCTACAGCACCCGCCGCTCTAGCTAATTGTCCACCCTTTCCTAGTGTTATTTCTATGTTATGTATGGCTGTGCCTAACGGCATATCGGTTGAAGTAGATTCTTCTTTTTGATCAATCAAAACCCCTTCCCAAACTGTACAAGCTTCTTCCAAAGCATACGGCTTTCTGGATGTAGATTGTAATAACTTATACAGCTGCATCTTATATATCGTTTATTTCGTAGATTATATATGACATAACGAAGTATCATATCACATGAGTGGATATATAATATACGAATCCAAATCTTCCGAATGACTCATGTTATGATCTTCTACATCCTAGGTCTTTCTGTTCCGTTCCTTCATCTGGCTTATGTTCTTCATGTAGCATTCAGACCGAATGACTCTATGAAATTACGTTGCTACTTACACCTAGTACGGGTAACGTAGGAGACATTTCTATTTTTTCCGGGGGGAATCCTTAGAATTACCACTGCTTCGCTTTCAATTTGCCTTTGACCATCAAATGAAATGTGAATAATCCGTGTCTTCCCCTTATTTGAAACGAAGAGCGTTTCGTGTTCTGTGGGTGCTTGAAACAATTTTGTCTTCTCCATATTACTATATCTCTAGGGTCAATAATTGTATATTAGGAACTACTGAACTCAATCACTTGCTGCCGTTACTCTTCAGTTTTCTGTTGAAGTCTATCCTGTAGAGGTACTCCAATTGGATAAGGGATCTATTTTCAGGTTTCGCCATAAACCTAATTGGTTACTTCCAATTACGTAAATCAATAGTTCAAACCGCACTCAAAGGTAGGGCATTTCCCATTTTTATAGGAACTTTTGTACCATAAACAATGGTATCTCCAATTATAGCCCCTCTGGGGTGTAAAATATATCTTTTCTCACCATCCCCATAGTGTATGAGACAAACGTGTGCATTTCGATTAGGGTCATATTCTATAGTTATGATTCTACCATATATGTCTTTTTCATTGCGTCGAAAATCAATTTTACGGTATAGACGCTTATGACCCCCCCCCCCCTCTATGCCCTGCGGTAATGATTCCTCTGGCATTACGCCCTGTACCACAATGATGCTGTCCAGAAATCAAACGATTTCGTGAATTGGATTTCACTGGACTGTTTACGGCTCCATTGCGTGTGCTCGGGCTCGAAGTTTTGGATAAATGTATCGCCATGTTATTAAGTGTATTTTTATTTTAGTTCTTTTCTTTCTAAGAGGTGGAATAGAATAACATAACGCGGTTCTTTCTATCTAAGAGGTGGAATAGAATAACCCGGTTGAAGCGTAATGATCATACGTTTGTAATGCATTGTATGCGACCATAATAGGTCGCATCCTTCTACCCTTTCTTGCTTGGGATGGGAATGAAAGTATATTTATTTTTGTATTACACAACGAATAAAAAAAGTTGCAACTAGTTCAACGAAAACTATTATGAGATGTCGAAAGACAGTGCTGAATATCTCAAATAGAGATATATAGAAGTCACCAAATACTAACACACGACGGAAGTTTACCAATGTCAGGTCTCTGTTACGCACAATATTGAATTGTTCTTTATCGTACTTTTTCAGTAGTTCATATAGAGCTTTTAGTAGTTCTATAAATATACTCCAAAGAATATGTGGCACAGTAATGATGAGATCAAGAACGTAGGCCTGGACATATGCTTTGTTACAAGAAGGCAGAAACTTTACGATAATTACAATAAGTAATTGTATCAAAAAGAACCTTAGGAAATTACGCTTGTTTTGTTTTATAGAATTGTCTTCTTTTCGTACGATTTTCCGCGTGGTTACAAATAATACATCGATACTAATAGGAATTAGAACGAACATGACAATATAGCTAAAGAGTTCTTTTATCTCGTCGTTAGGTTTCCGTAAATGTATGGACATGTTATTAAGTCTATTTTTATTTTAGTTCTTTCTAAGAGGTGGAATAGAATAACGTAACGCGGTTCTTTCTATCTAAGAGGTGGAGTAGAATAACCCGGTTGAAGCGTAATGATCATACGTTTGTAATGCATTGTATGCGACCATAATAGGTCGCATCCTTCTACCCTTTCTTGCTTGGGATGGGAATGAAAGTATATTTATTTTTGTATTACACAACGAATAAAAAAAGTTGCAACTAGGTCAACGAAAACTATTATGAGATGTCGAAAGACAATGCTGAATATCTCAAATAGAGATATATAGAAGTCACCAAATACTAACACACGACGGAAGTTTACCAAAGTCAGGTCTCTGTTACGCACAATATTGAATTGTTCTTTATCGTACTTTTTCAGTAGTTCATATAGAGCTTTTAGTAGTTCTATAAATATACTCCAAAGAATATATGGCACAGTAATGATGAGATCAAGAACGTAGGCCTGGACATATGCTTTGTTACAAGAAGGCAAAAACTTTACGATAATTACAATAAGTAATTGTATCAAAAAGAACCTTAGGAAATTACGCTTGTTTTGTTTTATAGAATTGTCTTCTTTTCGTACGATTTTCCGCGTGGTTACAAATAATACATCGATACTAATAGGAATTAGAACGAACATGACAATATAGCTAAAGAGTTCTTTTATCTCGTCGTTAGGTTTCCGTAAATGTATGGACATGTTATTAAGTCTATTTTTATTTTAGTTCTTTCTAAGAGGTGGAATAGAATAATGTTTGCTATAGAGTGAAATCAATTCGGAATGAAAAAGAGAAATTGCTTAATAAAGAAATTCTTTATTAAATTAAACGACTTTCTTTTTGTATTGGCCTTCCCGGAAGGCCTGCATCCAGTAGGAATTGAACCTACAATTTCTCCAATTATGAGTTGGGTGCTTTAACCACTCAGCCATGGATGCTTCTAGGGAACCCTCCGACTTCATCACTAAGCAAATTTCAATTGAAATGAAATCTTTTGGATAAATCAATTTCGTATGTATTTCTATTGATTTACAGAAAGAGAAATGTATTATATAAAGATACATACATAGAGAAATAGATTAAAGATAAGATATCTATAAAATATATATAGATTTCGACTTTTATTGATCACTCCTAATAGATATCAAACACAGCTCTGCACAAATCGAATTGATATATAAAGTACAATAAAAAGAAAAATGCGGATATAGTTGAATGGTATAATTTCTCTTTGCCAAGGAGAAGACGCGGGTTCAATTCCCGCTATCCGCCGTTACTTCTGTATTGAAAATATATATTATATTATTTATAATATAATAAAGTGAATTCCATTTTTTTTGATCAAAAATGGTGCGGAGACGGGATTCGAACCCGTAACCTCAAGGTTATGAGCCTTGCGAGCTACCGAATTGCTCTACTCCGCCATAAGAAGAACAATTTCCAATTGATGGAAAACAGAGATTGAATGTGCCCCTCCACCATATCTGTACAAATAGAATAAACCATTTATACAGAATGGTCAAGGGACCGTCACCGTCCTATGATCGCAGATCATCAATAAAGAATAAAAAAATGAAGAGAATTTTTTATTCTTACCAACTCGATCTTGTTGCACCGGGCAACAAACATTGGTGAACCATTTCACGAAGTGCGTGTCTAGATAATCCAAAGTGTCGATAATTACCTCGTGGTCTTCCGGTCGCA